>CABFVX010000455.1:161021-179080 GCA_902151425.1 Timema shepardi
CGGTCTAGAGGTAAGGTTTCAGACTTCTATGCTGGCGGCCGGGGTTCAATCCTCGGTCCCGGCAGAGATTTATCTGATTACCAAACCCTTCCTTCACCTCTGACAAGACATCTTGTGAGTGTGAGGAATGCCAGGTCTCCACCGTGGTTCGGATCCCACGTTAAACTGTAGGTCCTTCATTTCATCTCACAATCACCCTACCATTACACATTAGCGTAAGTGCGTATAACCCGAACGGGTAGTAAGACGCAGTGCTAATGATAATAGTAATAATATTTTTACCAAATATGTATTCTGTATTAAGGATATTTAAATATATATTTAAGATATTTTAATATGCTTTTAAACCTCTTCACCAAAACATGTTATTTTCCACAGAGCGGTCTCGGTGTTTGTGAATGGTGATGACGTGCCAGAGGAAGTAAGCCAACTCATTAAAACATTACTCAAAGAACATTATTCAATGAATTTTGGAGACGGAGATTCATTGGCGTATTGGTTTATTAGCTACATTTACACAAGACCACGAGATGGTGATATTGATATTAATGAATATATTTATGTTACATAAATAATTTATACTAAAGTATAATACATATAATAGTATTTATATTATTGATTCATCCTAACATGAGAGCTGAAGTAAACAAACATTCTCATATTACCACGTGAAGGGCCTACATGATT
Organism: Timema shepardi; assembly: GCA_902151425.1. Lineage (NCBI taxonomy): Eukaryota > Metazoa > Arthropoda > Insecta > Phasmatodea > Timematidae > Timema > Timema shepardi. The sequence continues at coordinate 161,709 of CABFVX010000455.1, forward strand.
GGGGAGTGCCAGTGCAATATTTTAAACAGGCATGGCCATGTATAGTCAGTTCAATAACAAATTAGGACACTATGATACTTTGTATTTTTTAATGATTTTAAACTGTCTGTCTTATGTTTAACAAAACTCGATCCAGACTCAGAAAAGTTCATAAATAGATGGAAAGCTCTGAATATTCACAGCCGTCACTTAACGCCACTGAGATGAACTATCGACTGACCGTTGCTGAATCGACTTTAACATGTGATAAGCACTATAGCTTCGGGTCCCTCAACACCGAATATGGAGTTTGTTGGTATTAGAATAGCGCTTGCAAAGCTGAAAGTTTAATTTCTAAATTAAATGAAGGAATCAGTATAGTTATAACAAATTTGTAATGTTATTTAAAAACAAGTTCAATACAAAATATTATATTAGGGACTATTTTGAGAAAAGATATCATTAAGGTCTGTTCATTAGCAAATCAGAGCATAGACTTCCACGTGGCTTTGTTCACATCAGGTCTCAACTTAGGATGAATAAAATATTGTAAGCATGAGTTAATATTATAAAGAAAATTTTGAAATTACTACAGAAATTATTTTTATAAGCCAATGTGACATAAGTTTTCAAACAATATTATAGAATAAATAATTATTTTACCTATATTATTAATGTTTAAAAATTTATTATTTTCATTGTGATGCTTTGCTTACTAGTTTATTACTTATTGTTCTGTTAGGCAACCTATAGTATATAAATTACACATATACCATCTCTATACGATATAAATACCTATTGACCACTTCGGTGGCCACATGATCAGGTGATACTCTCGCAGGATATTAAACTGCCGGTGATGGGGAGATCGAGTATCGAATCTTGGTCTGATGTAATGGGCGTATTTTTAACATAACGGTTTTACATTCTACCCGCACGTAAATATGTGTACACTTACTCCAAATAAAACACTTCTATTCCACAGATCCATTCGCGTAATTAATACATAGGCGTATATCACAAATGAGTAGTAAGACGCATTGCTAATAACAATATTATCATATTATTTTATTGATCATATTAATCAATAATTTCTACCTTAAGGTTTAAAAATAATAAATTTAGTCATTTAAACTAAATTACAAGTTAAAATTATTTAATAAGTGCTGTAGTAAGATTATAAATAAACCAACATGACTCAAAGTCAAGCTCAGTTTATCTCTTTACATTACAAAAACTGGCGACAATATATTATTTGTAAATTCTCGTGAATACGATGCTTACACGACGAGTGAAAATTCCAGTCCACAGTTCTGTCAACGAGAGAGAATTATTACTCGTCATGTCCTAGTGTAAAAACTTTAATCCTCTCAAAATAGGTGCCAGGAGTCGAACTAATCACCCCCCCCCCCACCCCCTCACCCTTGTTTGCCTGTCTACCAGCTCTGACTGTCAGAAGCGACCCTCAGAGAAGGTAGTTGCTTGTTAATACCTAAGAGTACCGATCTGTTGTCACATACCTCTTTTTATGAACGTGTTTATTGATTCTGTCACCACACACAAGAGTCTAGGTGTATATATATTTATATATACCGGGACTCTTGTATATATATATAAAATCTTTAGTTTCCAAAGTGAAATTTCGTTTGAGAAATAGGACAACCCACCCATACATTTAAGTTAATATCAGGGTGTTGTCAGTTAGTGGAAATTACTCTCGTGCTCCCCTTCAGGGAGCATTAAAGTATGTTAATGTGCGTTTCGTCATCAGTGATAAATGGGCGATCCTATCAGGAGTGGAGGCTCGTCACATGCTCGATTGATCCGTGAAAGATGGTTGTTGTCATGGCAATCGACGCAAGTAGCTATATTTCTTTACAGTCACCGAGTATGATTGTATTGTAGTAACAAGCAAACCCCCACTACGTGGCAACTATGCGTCCCAGCCTAACCACCACCGCGGATTATAAAGCAGTTTAAAACAGTTTAGTTTGCTCTTGTTCTTTCAAGTTGGATGTAATTGACAAGTGAGTCTTAAAAGGAGCCCTCGTTAAACGACTGATACCCTCGGGATGTGTCATACCTAGCAGACGGTCTTCAATAGCCCATGTGATCAGTTCGACAGAGAAATTAACTCAAATCATATATATTGTTGAAGCCTTATGGTTGACGTCACTATCTTAAATTTAATGTATTATTTTAAATTTGTCAATGATGGTACATTCTTGTACTACCCTGTTTTTGTATGTGATTCACTGTAACTACTGTTTATTGCTACTTGATAAATAAATATACATAATTGTTTTGGACTTATAAATATTTGTTTCATTTATAATTCCTTGCTCCTCTGGTATCCCCAGTTCCTTCTATAATTTGTATTCTACTCTTGTTTAGAGGTTGTACTAAACATTTGTTCAGTTATTAATTGATTCTATTATGCCTATCATGGGGTTTCAATAACAACTAACTTCAATTTATTATTCCAAAATAATCAAATATGTGTTGACGGTACTTTCAAAACTCCCTCTTTATCCAGTATTTCACCATTCACTCTTTAAAAGACGGTGTTTATACATATAACAAAATATATTAAAAACAAACACATTTCATATGTGAAAGAAAGCGATAAACTAATTTATGTTATCACCTGTCACCTTATAATGTCTTGCGCTTGGCCGTAGTCAGGTGGGGTTTTGGGGGCTCAAACCCCTATGAAATGTTACTAACAAAATGTTTATGGCTTTATTTATAGTTCAAACAATATCAAAATTAAGGAACTGTGTAGAATTTAGAATTTTTTCTAACTTCCGGAAATTGTGGGGTGTGCCCAACAATTCCCCCCTGAAATTATTTCTGGCCTTGGTCTTGCGAATTTTGAGACTGGTACTTATAATACAGTAACGGCTGCAAGGTTCTTAATGATTGTACTATGGTGCATGAATGAGGATATACAAAGGTAGATTTTAAAGTATAAGTTTTACCCCCCAAAAGTGTATATTATAAAACTTTTAGATATGTTAATATCTTGTTGTGGCAAGATACAAAGATCACACTAAGTTAATATAATTTTTAAAAAATGTGCTTGGAGCATACACTGAAGATATTTGAAATTTTTTGTCGGGATACCAGCTACATCAGATACTTTAGAAAGAAGTTTTTCAATGCTTGAAAGAATAAAAACTATTCTCGCTCCATTCTGAGGCAACATAGACTAAATAACCTGTGTCTGCTTATTAAAAACAAACTTGTAATAGCAACAATAATTAGTGGTTTTATATCTTGTAACGAATATAGGTCAAAGGTGTTTGGAAACTTATTTAATATTTAATGTTTCTTTATTTTAATTGATCTGCAACCAATATATTTTTTCCTTATTTGTTGTTTGTGTATTTATTCTTATGTGTTTGGAATACCTAAAATAAACGAGAAGAATGCGCAATGGGATAATTAAATAATACATTTTCCTGTATTTTATTAATTAAAATTTTTTTATACCCTATTACAGCACATTCTTATATCCACCTTCCCCCCCTCCCCCACCCCCTCCCGGATTAAAACGTTTCTTCACAACTGCGAGTGTACTAGGTTATACTTTTCATATTTTTAGTACTATTTAAGAAAAGTGCAAGCTTGAAGTTTGACCATGTAAATTGAAATAAATTCAAAAACAATGATTTTATAAAATAATATATAATTATTGGCCTCCTATTTATTAGTCCTGTAGGTTTTGAGGATTTCTCCATGGGCAAAATTATGCCAATAGACTAATACACTCAAGAGTGAAATAATTCGTAAATGACTATCTGGAGACCCATATTATACCAGGAGCTGAATTTCTACCAACCATTTGGCCTAAGTATTCTTGGTCGTTAATGTTTACAACTAACAGTTGTGATGCCTTTCATATTAACCTAAATAAAATGTTAATTCCCCATAAACTCACATATAAAACATGGCAATATAATAGCTAAGGGACCGATAAAAAGACACGTACATAAATATATACTCAAAATTGTATAGAATAAAGAGACTAGGAAGACTTCATACACAGCAAAATGATGAATTCTATCTATAAATAAATTATTCTAAGGGACTAGGAGAATATGGTCTCAATGAATTTCCTAACACATAACAGATATCTGTTTATAACATATCATAAATATATAATTTAGTTTATTTTTTATGTTACATTAGATATAAAATGAACTTAAACCGGCCCTGTTCATGAAATATTTTTATTTTTTATTTTTAATCACAATATCTTATTGGGAGTGGTCACAGCTCCTACTCTGGAATAACTTGGGCCTCATTTGGCCCCTGATATAGAAAATACTTTTTCGTAATTGACTCCATCAGTCAAAGATGATCCAAACAGGCTTTGAGCTGGTAGATAATAACGATAAAATGTAGACGATTAGAATATATGTTAATTTAAAACAATTTTAGAAATCATTGATTACATTCAAATTTTATAAAATCAATGAATATTTTATTCAAGTATGAGTTTCAAAAGGTCAACAGCTACGTCTATAAAAAGGTTGTATAATTTAAATAGACAGAAATTTTATTTTTATATTTTTTCATCATCATCGTGATTATCATCATCTGCCTCCTTTAATTCTTTCAATTTTTATCCTCTCAGATAAACACTTTCTGCTATCTGCTATCCCTCTCTTACTTCGCCTCAATTGGGGTCTTTCTCCTAACTACTTCCTTTCCTTAATTGCTTTGACATTTTCCTCGCCTCCATCCTAGTTAAATTCCTGCACCCTCTCAGTATTGCCTTCTTTTATTTCATGTACTGCCACTAATTCTCAGATAACTACATTCCCTATCCTCTTTATATTCTCGACAAATAACAATCTTCTCACAAAGGTCATTCCCACAGTTTCTCCTTTTATTACCTCTCATATATTGATGCACCTTAATTCTGTCACTTTGGTGACAATGGGTACAACACATCCTTATAATTCAAGAGTACTTGTTTTCTATAAATAATGTCTCTCACAACTCTCTCAGCTGCTCTATTTTTTAAACAATAAATCCCCTTTCTTCTGAATCACTCTTCCGAGTTACTTTAGATTATCTACCCTTGTCAGTCCTACTTCATCCTTATTTATAGCATTTCGAGGAGCCACCCTCTTCCTTATCATTAACAATACTTCATAAGTCACTGTTAGAAACTTCATCCCACACTCTTTGTCTTCCAAGTTACATTACTATAGTTGTTCTAGTACTTCCCATGTCTTCTTCTCCACACTATCAAGTAATCATCAAACTGCACTACTTTAATTCTTTCTTCCACGAATTTCCTTAGCCTTTTATTCAAGACCATTTCAAATAACATTACAAATAGTGGTGATGAGTGAGTACTCTCCTTAATCATCCCATTTTTATTTTAAACCACTTCATCAAGCTTTTCTCCATGTAAACGCGTCTAATGTTATCCTCATACATAATTTTTACACTCACTACAGCTCCTTTTACATTTAAACATCCTTTATTACTTCCCAATCTTTTTCCATTCACACAATCATATGTCTACTTAACATCCTCAAATACAATTACTAAGCCTTTCCGAGTTTTTTACTTTCTTTCTATCAGCTGTCATATGGCTAAGATCAAGTATAAAATAGACCTCTGTTCCTTATATCCTTGCAAATCCTCTCTCGTCGACCGTCGTTTTATTTTCAATATTACTTACTTTTCCATTATATTCTTTTATAGTGTTTGAGATCAGAACATCAGATTTATTCCCCTATATTTTCTTCATGTCACCTTTTTTTTAAAAAAAGGTAATATAACTCACTCCGTCTATCCTTCTAGTACATTATTATCATTCCAAATCACTCTCATAATCCTGTTTAATAATTGTAAGCCTGTTTCTCCTACAGCTATTATCAATTCCACAATCAGTTCATTTACACACATTGGTTTTCCTTGTTTAATCCTCCTTAATGTGGCCTCCACCTTTTTCGATGTGGCGACCCATTCCTCTTCTTCTCTAATTATTTTCTGCTCTTCTGTTTCAATTTAATCACCTTTCTCTTCCATGGTGAAAATTTCTCAAATAATATCATCCATAATTTATTTTCTTCCTCTTCTGTCTTAAACGTTCTTCCTTCCACATCCTCATTCTAACTTCTTGTCTGTACTATCTCATCATTTTATCATATGGCTATAATTATAGCACCTTATAACTTACTTAAATTTCCCATTCCTAGCTTTTTACCCATTTTTGGATCCAGTTATTTATCCGTACCACTCACTTAGCTCTTTTCTTACTGTTCCTAAAGTCTTTCTCTGTTTCCTCTTTTGTATTCTAAAATTTATTTATTTATTATTTATTCCTCCCCTTCAACGTTTCCTTCACCCTGTCAATTTACAGGCTGTCTTCTTCAACCTACTTTTATCACTGGTTCTCCTACATACCTCCTCTGCAACTTTCCACCAAACTTCCTCAAACCTTTACCATTCTACCTTAAGGTTTTGCAACTCCTTCTTAAGCATTACATTTATTACCTTTCTTAGGAAGAGTTCTCTTTCCTCTTAATTTTTATGGTTCACTTCCTGATTAATCTTTATTGTCTTACTTTATTTATGCTACATTCCCATCGATTTATGAATGCCACCTACAACCAATAAGAGTATCTAAAGGCACACTTAGTTTTACCTTGATGTTTAGGGTCTGCCTTTACATTTTTTTCATTCATGATAAAGTAGTTTTATCACTAACCATTGCCCCATATCTTAGATATATCAAGAACTATTGTGTTTTTTTCTTATTAGAGCTCTTTAAATCTTTATTTTATTTTTTGCATATAGCTCAGTTAGCCTTAATATCCTACTATTTTATATTTGCCCATCCTTCTTTCACTAACATCCTCCTCAAACCCTCCTCCAACTTTATACTAGTTTTGCGTTAATATTCCCCACTACCTACTGTGACCTACCCCCATCATTATTCCACACAAATAACGAACAGAGGTAAGCACAAGAGAGTTATAAATTTATTACACAATATACATGATACAGATAAATGAGCGAGCGGTACACAAGAGTTAAAGCACTAAGCAAGGACATAAGCCAGATGGGCGACAAGACACAAGGATTACCACCAAGGCTAGATGGGCACCAAAATAATAACAAACAACATAAGGCCCCTTGTATCTTTTTGACGTCCCAAAATGGCGTCATCAGAGAATGACAATAAAACTCTAATATTATTATTATTAGCACCGCGTCTTACTACCCATTCGGTTGTACGCAATTACGCTAGTGTGTAATGGTAGGGTGATTGCGAAATTAAATGAAGGACCTACAGTTTAACGTGGAATCCGAACCACGGTGGAGGCCTGGCATTCCTCACATTCACAAGATGTCTTGTACAGAGGTGAAAGAAGGGTTTGGTAATCAGATAAATCTTTGCCGGGACCGAGTAGTGAGCCCCGGCCGCCAGCATAGAAGTCTGACACCTTACACCTAGACCGCCAGGTAACAAAAACTCTAATAAATTAGCCTCATGTCCCACTGTAAAAATTGTCTTTCATAATTAAAGGCGAGGAGCCAGCATATGACCTAGCATAAAACATAAGGTGAGTAAAGATCACAAGTACCTAACCTAAACAACGGTAGACGCATTATAATAATACCTGACATAATATAAAGTTCAAAACTCTGGAATACTAAATAACCTAACGTTTTAACAATAGACGGAGTACCCTCATTAGATATATGCACAGGGTGGCCTGCGGACCCACATTTAATAGCCATAAATATAAATATATATAAGCAAAGAAACGATAATAAACTATACTAGCTTTAATCACTAACAAAGTGTCCATACAAGAATTATCCTCCCTGCCGGCTCGTGGACCCAAATTTAACTAACCTCTATATGAAAACAAGTCGATAAAAATCAACTATCTCGACCCTAAACAATTACTCTAAATAGGTCCTAGCTGCAAAATATGAATCTAGCATATCGTGGATTTTTCTGGTAAGTTACAACAGACCAGTAAACTTTTCTTGATGACGAAATTAAACGTACAAAAATAAATGGAGCCAGAATAGTTCTCCCCAAGTTAACATTGCCTTATAGCCAAAGAGCAAATACCTGATCATAGTAATTTATTATCTGTAAATATATATATTGTGTACTGGAGTTCAAGACATTACCTTTTGAAAGATAAATATTTTAGTACCAAAGTGAATTTTGAAAAGAGTGATGAGCCTACTTAATAGTTAGGCTTATTACCTTGTAGGTCCAGAATGTAATGCGTAACTATACTCTGGACTCTAACCATATATACCCTATGGTAATCATGTGTTCTCAGTGTTTGGAGAGATAAGGGGGAGGGGGATTTTCAGAACAGACTCGATAGTCCACGAGCATCGGTCCCAAGCACAACATAGTCCTTAGAAGTTTTAGAACAGGCCAGCCGGCCAGTGCGCACACAGCTCGTGCTCAGCGAAGTGCACATGTTTTCTTGTTCACTTGTTTTAAGGGGAGGGGAGGCTCTCCCACACGGCCAGCAGCGAGCCTCGAACTCTGGCTCAGTTGAATGTGTATTTTGTAGCGGAATGCATTTCGGGTTTATTGTAGACGAGTCGCAACGAGTCAACTGGGGCTGGCTAGGTGAGTGATACAACTTTTTCTGTGTCATTTTGTAATAAGGTTACACTACCCAAATGCCTTTATAGATCGTCTACCATATTTTCCTTTTCTTTTGCTGGGCACCTCACTTGTGGGGCATTCAATTGTATCACCTACACCTTTTTCTCTATTCGTTACTGCCAGATTTATTATGCTGCTACTCGTCACTACCATTTCCACTTTTAGCCCTTATTTCACTACTTAAGCTACTCTGTTTTTCTTTCTTTATCGTGTCCAAACCAATTTAAATCTAGCCATTATTTAATTCACTTATTCCCTTCATTCTTCACCTGGTATTGATCAAGCCTAGGTCATTCACTCTCCTCTTATTTATCATGTCCACAATACCTTTCACTCTAAGAGTTAGTATGAGAAAGTTCAGTGTCCCTATTCATTGCTCATTTTTGTAAAAAATAACTTTACCAATCCAGAATTTTATTTCATTTTCTCGAGTACTTTAGTTTATTTCGGCCACCGGATCAGGAAGCCTGTTATGGCCTACACATTATTAGTGAGGTTGTCACTTATAGATACTAGGTAGAAATTCTGTTGGTGGTAGCCTTTTCTAGCTGTGGATGCAGGTGCTTATTATGTCTTAGCTAATGTTCACCAACCCTCACCCTCCCAGCCCACCTAGCTGGGAAACAACTAGCCCTATTAGAAGTGTATTTATTTTTACTACACACAAACATATATACAAAATCACAACTTTCTCTTATGAAGTAGGTCCTCTTAATTTTTCCTAAGATGGCCAGCTTTGAGTAATGGAGAAATGAAGAGGAAGTGGGAGATGGAAGACAAAATTATCGACATGTATTTAATTGTAAGATTTATTGCGAGTTTAAGTAAATATAGCTTTTCATATCTTAGTGTATTTAGAATTCATTTTATATTCTTATTGAGGTAGATTTAAGTTTTAACTCTCTTCATACGGAGATAGCCATCACATCATACCTTAGCATTCAAAGAAAACTGATACTTTACATAATAGTTTAGTAAAAAATTATGAAATAAAAATAAATTTTGATTCGTGTATTGATTTTACTATCACGTTTTATGTGTTTATATAGTACTGGATTCTAATCATTTTTGTATACTTTGAAAGTAGTATTTACCTTATAGTTAATATTGCAATAAAAATGCGTTCCTAAGATTTGGGAACATTTCTGTCATTCTGCTTGTAATTCAGCGATACCACTCGAATCCCATTTATGTCGTTAGGTCATCACCTCATCGAAATAATATTTATTATGAGTGAACAATAATAAGTCATATGGGGTCACGTTTGAATTCGTAGGAGAGTATGGGTGATCAATTTTGGTTTTTCGGCCATGCAGACCATGCACTACCTTACAGAAAAAGTGGTAGGGCTGATGCGTTGTCATGAAATAGCCAGGCGTTACCAATGCTACCCTTACTTCCCCCCTCGAACCACACAATGTCTGTATGTAGAATTGCCAGATCACCGTCTTAACCACAGTACTTTGAGAAAAGAGAATAGCACAAAGTACTATGACATTGGGGTTGCTATTGTCATCATAATTTTTTTTTCAATCATTGTAGATATTGACTCTTCGCCTAAATAATTGCTATTTGGTTTCAAGGCCATAGCCATAGTCATAGCTTAAACTACCCATGCTGGACTTGGAAAGAGAGTTTTGTCGGCTCTTATTTATGTATGCACGTTCCTACACGCAGGGAGCCGGGGTTTCCTCAGGTTCTGTCTGGGCCAATAGGGTGTTGGTCCAGTTCATGTTAAGATATTTATTGAGACTGTGGGTGAGCTGGCGGTTTAGGGGTAAGGTGTCAGACTTCTATGCTGGCAGCCGGGTTTCAATCCTTGGTCCCGGCACAGATTTATCTGATTACCAAACCCTTCCTTCACCTCTGACAAGACATCTTGTGAATGTAGGGAATGCCAGGCCTCCACCGTGGTTCGGATTCCACGTTAAACTGTAGGTCCTCCATTTCATCTCACAATCACCCTACCATTACACATTAGCGTAAGTGCGTATAACCCGAACGGGTAGTAAGACGCGTTGCTAATAATAATAATAATAATAATAATAATAATAATATTGAGACTGTGTTTTAATAAGGCAAATTAAAGGCCAACAGCACTGCTATATGACGTTAATTGTTCAATGATTGTCCTTCAGTACAACCCTTCGCAATTTTTCATAAATGTCCTAAATTCTGCTAGTCATACAACAATAAATTTAGGTCTAATTTAAAGATACCAAACAAAATTTTACCCACGGCATAGAGGTGGTCACTCTACCCATCATCGTGACCACGCTGTCTAGAACATCAGGCTATCGGCTTCTTGTAATAGAGGGTAGCCCTCGTTCCCAAGGTACTGGGCTCGAGTCTGGAAGGGGAGTCGCGAGTCTGTTAGTAAAATCAGTATATAAGTATTCATCATTAAGCCTATTCTCAGACGAGCTTGTAGTTCAAAACTTTTATATCTTTTTATAACATCTCTTAAGATAACCTTTTGCTATTAACTCTTATTGCCTGATACTCTTATACCTTATACCCTGAAACAAAGTGATAAGAATAAATACAAACCTAACCATCTATTTTTCCGCCGTCCATACTCTTTACCGCAAGTTATCCTGACAGATTAGGCCTATGGAAAGGTGAATGGCAACATATGTGTAAATATGGCAACATGAATGTAAGTATTTATGTTTACATAGAGCTTGCATATATATATATATATATATATATATATGTTTATCTATATACATACTTAATCACGCTGCTTTCTTTGTGGTGGAAAAAAATATGAATATCCCAAAAACCACTACTTATTTAATCCATTCCCACTAAATTTCTCCACACTTCCCTATCCATGCATAATCCCTTCGTTTCAACAATATTAATACACCAACTATACATACCATATTATTAAAATTATTAATGATTATATTTTTACCGAACTCATCTACAACTACAAGCCACATCTTATATGGCCTACTCAGATATTTGGATCTAACATAATACATTTTCCTCGTCACTCGATCCAAACTCATCATCTCATCATTCCCAAATCAACGTTAGACGCTCCTTTCAGTTTCATATTTTATTACCTCTTACTGTCCATACGAGTTTTTTCCACATCTATCTCTTTACAACCACATTAATCTTACTATTGTTTCTCTTCTTACAAACACACTTGTCACATCCATAAAATAATATTGGTGTTAACACACTTTTATATAATGCCATATATACCTCTTTCAATTTATTTTTCTAGTTTTGAAATAGTTAACATGCATCCAACTACTCTCAGAGTTACATTCCCCATTTGCCTATTTCAAAATATATGCTTAAATTTTAACAGAACATTCAGCCCAGCATCTAAAATAGGAAAATCCACTTTTAATAACAGTTTTCCACTTAAACTAAATTGACAATTATTTCCTGCTCCATCCTTATCAAAAACCATCACCCTAATTTTGGAGCCGTTTATGACATTCTGCCCATATACATAAAATAATTCACTTGTTCTAACAGATTTTTATTTATACTAAACTGTTAATCATTTCCTAATTCATCTTTATCAAATTGATTTACTTAGTTTTGGAAACACTTTTCACAAATAAACATTCTGCCTGTCATCACGTTAAACCGATTTAGTGCGTATGGCATAATCTCTATAATAACAGCACTATCACATTCACGATAAGCATTTATGCAACTACCACATCCTCACACTTATCTCTCATACATGAATACATGAGTACATGAATCAATCATGCTGACATAAAACCACCTTGACCAACACTCTATTCAATGTCAAACAATTCGTTTAAAGCTCCACCGACAATAACACACGTTTTACTTCCAGCATACACATTTACAATTGCATTTATTAATCAACCATCCACACCAAACTCTCTCAGAAACCTCAATAACATATACCTGTTCAATCAATCATACGCTTTCTTCAAATTAACAATACACAAAAAAACGTCTTCCTTACAGCTATACATTTTGAAAACAATTATTGCAATGGAAATATCTGGTCAAGGCTAATTCCACCTGGATTCAAACCACATTGCTCACCGCAAACTATATTGGGCTGTTTTTCCACGTAACCTGTCTATTACGACTCTCCCAAATAATATATATACCTGGAATACTCAACAAACTAATTGACCTAGTCTAAATTCTTACATTCAATCTTATTGTCTTTGCCTTTGTACAAAGGGACAGTGGCGGGAATATTCCAGTGATTAGGAATGTTCTTATCCAACCACACACATTGAACAACTCACACAATCTTACAAGTGGTACCATGCCCCCACACATAAGCATTTAATTTGAGATCCCATCAATATCCACATATTTGCAATAATCTAACAGGTTCATAGCTTTTAACACTTCAGCCTCGTTAGTTCTTTCACCCATTATAATTTTTCTCTATTTTTTGCTACTTTCTCTTTGTATTCACAATACAATTTCTCAAAACACTCCTTCTAACGTCTTCTTATTCTGTTTTAACCTAAATCATCACACCAGGCCCATTCTAATTGCCATAGGTCTTTCTTGCACTCATTCTTTCGATACTTGAACCCAAGTTCAGAAATGGTCCTTATTTATTTCAAAATCATTCATTATTTTTCATTCATTTAATATAATTTGGTCTATATTATCCTTAAGTAATTATTTGTTAATAGATTTCTCTTTGTATATGTCCTACGACCTCTTACGTTCTATTTCACTTTCCACAGCAATCAATCGATTGTTTTCATATTTCTTTTCTCTCAAAGTCTTTTTCCCCTGCTCATTTCGCAATACATCTTTTTTAAGTTTACCACCACAGAAGCTCTACACACATTTATCTCGCTCTAAACGATGGCCTCTTATATTCTGTTCCAAGCACTTTCTTATCATTAGCATATATTTCGACATTCAGTCGTACTTTTATATAGTTAATTATTCACCCAGCAATCATTTACATAGCATTCTCACAATTCAATCCTGACATTTTCACACTTTTATTCTGCTTTCTCAGTACTCTTTCACTGCTTACTCTTAAATAAATATCATTTTCTCATTATTATCAAAGATAAAAAAAGTATACAATATTACTCAGATTATCGAGATAATATTGATAAATCATATATAACATATTGGCAAAATAATTATTTAATGATATCCAAAGCTTTAAATTATTACATATTTGGATTCTCTAAAGTTACGCGCCTTCTGGACTCAAAGTTGTATAATTATATATATATATATATACTGACCATATTCTATAATGGGTAACTTGTTTTTGTACAGTTTTTTTTGTGGGGTTTTACTCCCATTGGGAATATATAAATACAAAATCTTACAATCTTTGCATAGANATATATAATTATACAATTATTATATATATATATAAATAAATTAAAACGATGTTATCAACAGTAAGCCAAAAATTTAGTAATCTCAGTTAATTCTTTACTTAAATTAAATTTATTATCGAATTTTTTAACACATATGAGTACTAATTTACCAGCAGGTTAATATTTAAATAATTATGGCTAATACATCAGATTGTTATTGAATCAGTGATTATGTAGTATTACAATTATTCAAAAAATGAGAGCAGATACATATTTTGGGTGTAAGAGAGAAGTAATATAATATATCACATATACATCTACATGAGAATTTGAAGATAATTATGATAAATATTATATTACTAGCTTAAGATTTAAATTAATTATGATGTAAATGTTGATATATTTTATTATATTTAGAGACTAAACGTTATCCCTTGATTTATTTTGACCTCACTAAATACAATTGGAAATAATAATGGAGTCAGATAAATAAATAATTTTTATAATAGCTTTTTACACCTTAGAGATAAAAAACATTAATTTGATGTTAAAATAATATAGTAATAAATAATAATTTCTAAGCTATTTAAAAAGAAATTAATGTGTAAGCGTATGGTACAAATGGGTAGTAAGAAGTGGTTCAAAAATAATAATTTGGTATTATTTGTATAGAGGATGGTTTGTTTAATATTATATATAATCTATATTATTAGTACCAGATTCTCTTTAAGTTAACTAATGATAAGTTAAATGTGTCCAGTAATCTTATATCATCGGTTAGATATACTGATAAGATTTGTTTAACCTTGATTGATTAATTCTATAGATTCTAAGATTAAATTGTAATGTCTCAGTGTTATTTAATATTTGTGGGTAGACCAAACCACACAATAAATTTAATATAATATTATGTTTAGTGATTTTATTTAAGGAATAAAGATACATTTAATTTTAATACTTCTGTGAGAGTTAAAATGAATATTATTTGGTTTTGTTTTATTTTAGTATTTTCTAGAACAAATGGGTAAGTATAAAGTATTAATATCTAATATATTAGGTTTATATAGAAAACTACTTTTTAATTATCCCATTGTCATATAAATATACATTTTTTGAATAGGAATCTTTTATTCTAAACATAAAACACATGATTTGGTTAATGCGATAAAAAAAACAGTATTTCTAATTGCATCTTTTAAATAAATCACATGTCTATGATAAGTTTCGATATTAAACTCTAACAAAAGGATGAAAATATTTTATTGCATTCATATTAAGATAACACTAGCAGAGAAGCTATTATCTGAAAATATAAAATAATTTGGGCTAGTTTAATTACAATATAAAGTTGAAATTAAAATCACTATTTCATCAAATTTATAATAAATCTACGAAACATTATTTTAAATAAATAAGACTTCATTGTGTAAACCCGCTAGTTTGTTATACCACTCGAGCTGCTGTTTCCATTAGCAATGAGAGTGCCAACACATTGGGATTTAGGGTGTCATGTGATCAGCACAACTAGCTGTCTGGCCATTAATCTCAACTTTTTAACACCGGAGCTGCTACGTCTTTATCCAAGTAACTCCTTATTGTTCCTAAGAAAAGCGATTTTGACCCCATTGCTGACACATTGTTTCACAAACAAATTTTGCACGGATATGTAGCAAAGAGCTCTGACCATTAAATAGTATTAAGTTATTTATTCTTTATCCAAACTGCGGTTGTATTGTACATTTATTGATACATTTCATGGCGTATTACTGAAATATTAGTGATAGTTTATAAATTTAAAAATTACTGAAATATAGCTACATAGTATAATAGTAATAGTTAATATTTTGACAACTGAGAATAATGTAATATTGTAAAATAACTAAATCCAAAATTAGACTTTCAGATAGATAAAAAATCTAGTTTGTGTTAACAAAATAAATAGTATGCATCAAAATTGATTATAAATATCTAAATTATTTGTACATTTGTAAAAGCTGTATTGTTTATTTTAGTTTGGATGTATTTTAAATATATTATTCCCTATAAAGTGTATTAAAATGTTAACCAATAGTAGATCTATGTGGTCAGACTGAGATAAAACTTAGAAAACTATTTTCCAAATAAGTTCTGGGATTTAATTATAATTTTTTATATTAAATATACTGATACTTTGTTATTGAGTATAACATACCAGCCTATTGTGTAGATTCAAAGGAGTAACCTGAGGTCTGTTATTTTGTTATTTGCACCCACGAAACTTGACTGTCCCGTTGTATTAATCTAGTTGTTTCCATTGATAGGTTAACTGTGTCGAACAACTTCACCATTGACGTCCAGAGCTATGCACAGGAAATTTATACAAGCCTGATACAAAGAGCCGTAGCCGTGGTGGGAAATGGACGAGTTTCTTTAAACAACACACAGATTGAGTTGGTATGGGACTATTATATTCAATTATTAAATATAATAATATATTTAGGTAAGTTTAATAATCTCAGGTCTTTAATTTATCATGGGAAACAGATCAATAAAATTATTAAAGGCCATTGAATATGAAACATAAGTTTGATTAAAAAGTTATGATTTTACTTAAATATGTCAATAAACGAAATTTATACTAATGTAATCAAGTAAACAAACTATATATATATATCGTGATTTCAGTAAGCTGTTGATAGTTGTGGACAATTCAAGTCTTATTAAATAAAGATCTTATTTATCTTGTAATATATAACAAAACAAAGAATTACGGGCAGACCCGAATTGCGCCAGTTATTAAGGGATTAAAAACTGTTTACTAATCCCGGACCCGAATTGCGCCAAGTCAAGTTCAGGTAGTCGGTGAGGGAGGTGGGGGTGAGCGGGGGATGATACAAACAAAGACCATCGCAAACAAGCTCTCGCTACGTCATGTCTTTCCTCTCCTTAGTAAAGGAATGTAAAAACGCCCTAAGTGCCCCCAACAAGACTTGTAACAGTAGAACATTTTAGAAAACATTCTAAAATAATCTTACGTAAGGAGTGTTGATAGATTGTAAACATCCTTGTTCGTTCAACATCAACACATCGTGTCCTCAACACCCAATGGACTCCATGATTATGGTGCGCTGATTTAGCACCGAAACATGTCGGGATAATTAGAGTTCCTGTAACCACCATCTACACAGGAAAACTGTTAAAAAAGGAGTAAGGGACGTCAATTCTTCAAAATAAAGACTTAGATACTTGGTCATATAATTTTGTATAATATAACAATTTATTCTATAGCTTAGCTTATTATTTTTAATTAAGCCATTTTATTTTATTTGTTATGACCATATTACACTTAGTGTTTTGTTTATATTCTTGACTTGCAGGTTTATTTATAAATACTGTCAACCATATATTTTTTT
>CABFVX010000455.1:181929-223299 GCA_902151425.1 Timema shepardi
TACTTTTTATTTGTTATTCTTGGCCATTTTAAAAATATGCCGGCCAAAAAAAGTGAAATATTTTCCTGTCTGTGTGGGTGTCATCACATTTATGTACATATGATTACGGTCAATTTTTTTTAGCTACGGTCACTGATAGGCTATTTTGTAAAATATATTTATGATCTGTATTAAATCAGACTATGATTCAAAGAATGCTACGTTCCTATTTTCCTTCCTGCTTCCTTTTAATATTTTTATCATTAACATCCACTATGATTCCTTTTAGGTGGACAAAGATTCAAAAGCTCGGTTTGGCTGCCACGTACAAAGACGAAAACTCGGATGGAGGAAAATGGCTCTACTACTGTTCTGGACTCACTTACTTGAGGCCCGAAGAAGTAGAAGACGCTTTCTGCGATCTGATCAGCATCCAGCCAGCTGATACAAAACTGACGAGCTCCGCAGATTACCTAACTGAAACATATATAGATGAGATGGAGCAAGCGACATTCCCGCCGCTCATTTGGACAGCTGACTCGTCGGACTTATGAAGGACAACAAATGCGCGCGAGAGCTTCCATTCTATATTTTATTCATCATGTGCTTCTCCACACCCAAACATTTTTGTCTTCGTACAAAATTTAAAATCGTTCCAAACTGACACGTACATTCGAATCAACAGTGTAAGAGAAGGTAAGGTGCAAAAGACGGATAATGATTCTAAGTTGAAACAATCATTCATTGAAAAAAAAAGTTAAACAGTTTAGGAATTGAGAAATAGACAGATTAAGCTTAGTGAAGTGTGTGTCCTTCCAAAACTCCTTTGTATGACTTGTTTATATTATGTTTGTTATACTATTATTTAGCATACATATTGCTATTATTGACAATGTTTTAAAAACGGAAATTTCACTTTGATATAATATTGTTTGATTTTGAGCTAAATGTAATTAACTAAATTATATTTTTTGACTTGTGTCCTTCTTACCGCCAGACATAGCGTTAATATTTGTTTATGTTCAGAGTTGGCGCAATTCGGGTCCCGTCTTGGGAAGGGGGGTGTTGGCGCAATTCGGGTCCGGTCTGGGGGGGCACTTTTAAGCTCTTGGCGCAATTCGGGTCCGGTATGGGGGAGGGGCACTTTTAAGCTCTTGGCGCAATTCAGGTCCTGTCTGGGGGAGGGGAGCACTTTTAAGCTCTTGGCGCAATTCGGGTGAGCCCAGAAATACTTGACACAGGTAACAATCACAAGACTTTTAAGTTTGTGTCAAAATATATCATTGATCCATTCTGATTTGTTTCGTAACCATAAGCTAAAATTACTACTGTCAACGAAACTAACCAGGTTAGCTTAGTGGTGGAAAAGTGGCACGCAAAACCAAAATACTGTTTTCAAATTACGTATCCAGACTGTCGTTTTTAATTTAATTTGATTTGGTTACCAAAGGTAGCTCTTGAGTATACAAATATAATAAACATATCGTATCAATATTGTTATTTGTATTCCTAAATATTTATAAATATAGTGTAATCACTAGAATTAATCTGTATTTGCTTGGTCTAGGATTGAATTTTATACTACATTTTTGTTTTTAGACAGGTAACTATTTGCTGAATCTAAACAATCGGTTCGTGGAAGATATAACTGCTTTTCAAGTATATGGCGAAGCTACTCAGTTTGTGGATGAAACGTCACAGAACCCGGTTATACTTATACATTTTCAATATCCTGAACTAATGGTAAGTAAACTACTCATAGCTGTTCTTAAATTAATAAATACTATATATTACATTTTAAGTTTAACCAATATTAAATAAATTTAAATAGAATATCTGTTTAAAAATAGTACTAAAATTCTATCTTTTTTTTTCTACAACAAACCTTAAAACACAATATATATAATTTAAACGAATTTTCTTATGAAACACAATTTTTTTTTATGAAATAAATAAAATAATTTATTTAGCTATTTCACCACCTTGATTTAACCTAATTGCTGCGTGGTGCTAGCAAGTCAAAGATATTTACTATTATTGATTGGATTTATCAAAAGGTATAAATTACTGACTTGACCCATTGGTACAGCTAATTTTATATTTTAATACATATTTATTTTTATTAAAATAACAACTAACGATAAAATATATGAGATCATCAGTAAAATCATTTGCCAAGTCCGATACAAGGAGAATCCTCCATTTGTATAAATAATTAGGGAGAGTGCATAGTATACGATTTGAAAAACATGAAACAAATATATGTACAGTACATGTAGTTGCTCATTATTATTATAGACATATATAAATAAGATATATAGATATAATTTTATATTTGAAGAGTTAATATTCTATTTTGACCATATAAAATATTATCTTACTTACTCCACCCATTACACATTATTATGGTTTTTAATGTCAAAAGTTGGAAGATTCAAATTTTAAAGAAAGATTATTCCCCAACATTACATTGACCAAAGTTAAAATATAATATGTAACATATCATTAAACATAAATTTGATATTATATTCATGATATTTTTAGTTAAAATATTATAAATTTCCAAAATCACGATAAGGTTGCTGGAATTCTTTTGAACCCCTTGTAATTAACATATTTCCCTTAGAAATATTGGTCCGATAAATTTACTACTTGCTATCTCCAAATTGAACATATTAGATATACTATATGGTACTATTGTATCTTTGTATTTGATTTTAACTCATTTTTAAAAGAACGTTAGAACTATTTTGTGTATTATTAGCCTAGCTACGTTTAATAGGAGAGAGTCATTATGATAATGGCTATAAAGTGCTTTTTTCTAAAAACAAACATTAGATTTAATTTGGTAAGAAAAACTAAAAATCAAGCTTCTTTGGTTTTAAAAATCTTTAATATTATAACAAATTATACAAATATAATAATAAAGTATATTTCTCCTTAATAACTTTTGTTTTTCTACGCTCCCATTGTCGTGAGTGGCTGGGCTCTCCATAGAAAATTAAATTGTTATATATTTGTTCTTGTTTTACATATTTAATTTATATCTACCATGATATGAAACCATCATTTACTGAAGAGAATCTAGTAGAAATATATTCCTTACAGCTGATATGAATAAAGCCACGTGATTCTTGGAAAGGTGGAAGTACTCTAGGATGCTAATGGAAGGAAGTGGTTTACTAAGGTGGTATTCTTGTCGTTTCACATGTTAGGTTACTACTTACTAGGATTATATTTTACTACAATTTTATTCCTATACGTGAAGTGAACATTATATTACTTTTTATTGTAAGGATTTAAGCTTAATTGAGAACTTAGTTTCTGAGAATTTCTTTAAAGCATTTTTCCCAATAACTTTTTCCTACCGTGAACAGTATTTGTTTAACATTGTAGTAGCCTGGTCAATCACAATAGAGATGCTACTTTCTTTTGTATAAAAAACCATTTTTGTTTAATATTTTAGGGAATAATAATTACTGTATTTTACTGACTCAAACAGATTTATTGTAAAAAAGTAGATTTACTGAAAATTTTGGTAAATATATGCAATACAAATATATATATTTTCACAAATATATATATATATGCAATACAAATATATATATATATATTTACAAATATATATATATATTTACAAATATATATATATATTTACAAATATATATATATATTTACAAATATATAATATATATATATATATATATATAAATGTTCAAATCGTAATAATATAAATTAATGTTCAAATCGTATTAATATATATTAATGTTCAAATCGTATTAATATATCTATATATTAATGTTCAAATCATATTAATAGATTTTCTGTTAACTATTGTGTGGGATGATACAATTTGATCAAGAGTTTATGCTTTTTATTACGACTTTTGTTGTAAATTAAGATTTAGAATACAACTATATAAGATCTTGCATAATTGTTTCCTAAGATCCCGAAATGACAAGTTTTATTCAGCAAAATATGCTCATGAGAAAGGACGAATTTAAATTATACAAAATATATTACTTTTTCTCTTTATTGTGAATATATATGTGTAATAAAATGTATGTTTACTGCATAATTTGAGGTTACATTATTATATAAGCTTATAGTTTAAAAAAATGCAAAAAGAGCTTTTAAATATAGATTAAGCGTATCTTTCCCTCATGACGTTGAAAATTTAATATTTTTTGTATAAAATCGAAACAAGTCAGTCCACCCCCTCCCCAAGAATAATTAACATAAGTTGGTCCCTATGGCCTATGTACTAATTAAGCAAATATATTGGTGTTAAGGTAGGTTGAATTTAGATAAAGTGTACCTGCATTTGCTTGGAGTAATGATGAAAAACTAATAATATATAACCACCCTCATTCCACATGACCGGGATATGAAACCCTATTTCCCCATAATTAGTACGCCTTAATACCATGGTTTTTAAACGGTGGTCTGTGGTGGGGTTTTGACAGTTGATTCACTCACTACGTGACAAGGAAATGTATGGCATGAGATAGTCGTATTTCTTTCAAAACGTGTCTAGTATGTTATTATTATTAGCGCCGCGTCTTACTACCCATTCGAGTTATACGCACTTACACTAATGTGTAATGGTAGGGTGGTTGTGAGATGAAATGGAGGACCTACAGTTTAACGTGGAATCCGAACCACGGTGGAGGCCTGACATTCCCCACATTCACAAGATGTCTTGTCAGAGTTGAAGGAAGGGTTTGGTAATCAGATAAATCGGTGCCGGGACCGAGGATTGAACCCCGGCCGCCAGCACAGAAGTCTGACACCTTACCCCTAGACCACCAGGTCACCGTGTCTAGTATGCTTTTTTAATAATAGCTATTTAATGATCTAACCTCAATGAATTATATTCAGCATACTTTAGTATAATTACTTCTAGGTAATCCATTTTAAACAAAATCACTATGCCAAACTTTCAAATCACTCAACAATAAGCCATTTTTATTGAAGGCTTTAATAAAAATAAAAACCACACCCAGAAGACGGATATAGTTTTTTTTTTGTTTATGGGGTATATTAATCATAAATATTCAAAATAGTCTTGAGATTGATTTTTGGGACGGTTACAATAATTTTTATATTTATTATAAATAAAAAAGTGAAATAAATCAAAATATTACATTATTGACAGGCTAGCAACACAAGTATAGTTCAATTGTCATGGGAATAAGATGTTACATTTATAAAAGTGTTATTACATTATTGGCGTTATTTTATATGTAATTATATAGGAAGAGTGACAGATAATTTTACTTGAAAGTAGATTTAGTATTGTTTCTAGATGTCAGAAGATGATCTTACTTTGGAAAGTGGAATGTGAACCAAAGTTTCAAAAATCTGCTGTATTTACTACTTTATGAACACTTTATAAGAATGTCTCCTGCTTCTACAAGAATGGTAGGTAATATATTAATGTTTGTGGCCTGCGTGTGCATGGAACGTTTATCAAGTAGTCCATTATATGTAAATATTTGAGAAACACCACCTTAGACCATGTGGCCAGAGAAAGGGGAAGTTTTAATCTACTGTCCAATACTAATATACTTAAGCTTTGACGAAAACTTGATGGGGATGTACATGTAAGCCACTA
This sequence comes from Timema shepardi, assembly GCA_902151425.1. NCBI lineage: Eukaryota > Metazoa > Arthropoda > Insecta > Phasmatodea > Timematidae > Timema > Timema shepardi. The sequence continues at coordinate 187,526 of CABFVX010000455.1, forward strand.
CTATATAACTCATCATTAATTAATTACAGGTATATAACAATTTCACATTGACCTCTCAAGATGGAGAAAACACGGCGAATGGGCAAATTACTATTGTAGTCACGAACTATACTTTCCAATTTGAACTTCATACCAGACTAAGAAACGATGGGGTTCTAGATTCTGATTTTATTCAAATATCTATTGAAAATACAGGGTAAGTAGTTTCATTTTATTAAGGTGTGTTAATTTACTTTGTTTTGATTCAGTGCAATAATCCGAAAAATAATATAGTTATACAAACAATAATAGCCTATATAATTAGCTTTTACAATAATTCACCATGATATCGATATAAAATGGGAGCTTTCAAGGCCCTTCTAAATATATATAATATTTTAAAATAATATCTCCAACAGAAAAAATAGTTTATAGTAGTTAAATATATACACCTCTATAAATCTTGTTATTTAGATCACATTATACAACGAAGATGATTGTTTTGTTCTAAGTCTTAAAACTTTCTTAGAAATATTAATAATTAGAAGTTTTCATGATATTTTATGTGCAATTGATATTGATATATAACTTAACCTATGATTTCGTAAAAGAGATAAAGATTTATTCAATACTTTAAAAAAGTAATTACTATATTACAATACTTTAAAAGTTCTTACGCAAGACCAGCACACACTAGTGCTTTTTTTTTAATTTTCCTTCAATTGACAATTATTTTATTATCTAAAACTATCCAAGAAAATATAAACAGTACCGTATCCTACAATCGCTGTCCAAGTAGTTCAAATGTAATTGATACAATGTTTGGAATTTCATTTTCAAATTGAGGTTTTATATGGCCTTCAACTATCAAAGAAATATGTTTAAATTTTAAAAATCTCAAGTTTATTTTGATTGAGAGATTAAAATAATTCATAAATATTTTTTATATGATCATACACTTTCTATAAAAGAGTAATAATTAGTCAATTATTACTTGTTATTACTATTTGTACTATTTTACGAAAGGCTCAATATTTGTATTGTGATTTAAAGGTACACATATTTTTTTTAAATATACGACCATTTTCATAATCCTTTTTAAGATGGCTGAAAACAAATGTAAAATTTAAATAATCAACTTGTAGCTATCAATCCCTAGATAACTGCGGTATTATTTTATTATATTTTATTTTAAAATTCTTCAGTTTTTATGATTCAACATAAGATAAATTTTCGTTTACAATATGCTAACAAATACTAGAATGTTTCAGTTCCATGACATTTCTGTTTAATTAACTTTAAATATACATGAGGGCCAGGGATCATTATGGATTTTTTTTAAATACTTGATATTTTTTAGTGAATTTGTTTATTTAACAATCCCAGCATTCACACTTTTGCAACAACAGAAAATCATCAATTATCTTCCCGTATAAAGAAAGGCGTGGTAAGTTTAGGTCTATCTACCAGCCACTGCTTACTACTGGCTGGTAACAAGTATCCACTGATCAAGGGCCACATTAAGAGGTTCAACAATAACAGAACATCTTTGACTCGGTGCGTGAATGTCGTTGGAGCTAAGGGAGTATGCGAGGAGAGGGAAATGTGGAGAAAGTGAAGATAGATTAAATACAAGTTGTTGTTTTTTTAGAAAAAGGCACAGTTTCTTGCCTGCCCTGCAAGGAAACGGCTTGCGTTGAAGCTTACTATTTATTTATTTTATTTTTTGTGTTATATGATCATTATATTACTCGGTATCAACTCTACTTCATACAACCCTTTTCTCATATTTTGAAATTAGTTGATGATCATCGTAACTTGACCCATATATTTTTAATACATAATTATTTTTATTAAAATAACAACTAACGATAAAATATATGAGATCATCAGTAAAATCATTTGCCATGTCCGATACAAGGAGAATCCTCCATTTGTATAAATAATTAGGGAGAGTGCATAGTACACGATTTGAAAAACATAAAACAAATATATGTACAGTGCATGTAGTTGATCAATATTATTATAGAAATATATGAATAAGATATAGGCCTATAGATATAATTTTATATTTGGAAAGTTAATAATTTATTTAAACCATATAAAATATTATCCTACTTACTTCACCCATTACACAATATTATGGTTTTAAATGTCAAAAATTGGAAGATTCAAATTTCAAAGAAAGATTATTCCCCAAGGTTGCATTGACCAAAGTAAAAATATAATATAATATCGAGTTTATTTTCTATTTAAATTGGTTTCTCCTCGTTGTCATAAAGTTCATCCATGTCCCAACTAATCGAACAATGTATTTGCCCTGACATAAACCACACATTATAAAGCTATGCAAACCAGGTTTGCGACAGCTAAGGCTGCGTTGTAACGTTTCGCGCATTTACAAGAAATGAATGAGGAAGGCTATCAACCTACTTTTTGAATTTTTTACAACCCCAGTCGAAAGTTTATTTTTAATTACCACATCATTGTTGTTCTAATTATAAGTATGAAACGAGTTCAAACGAGCTGCATCTTTTGTTACTGGTGATGATGATTTGTTTAGACACATTTGTTAATATGGTGTGAGAAGCACATATCTATATTTGTTTAACGAATAACATTCTTTCTCCATAAATAAGAAACGGAAATTATTCTCCTCCTTTTCGATGTCCTCTTGAGATGCATTTGGGTCATTAAAAATTGAACTCCTATTTATATATAAGTCTTTCTTCTTCCTTATAAGCTAAATGCACTTCATTCTTACTTGCCTTTACAATGCGGAAGAATAATTGTTGCAGCCACTAAATTTGAGTAGAAACAAAAAAAAAGATGGTCCCTATGAAACTCAATCACTTTGTTACTGTGGGGTGTATATATTTTGCTCTAAGACTTTTATTTTTCAGCATTAAAAATATTAATGTTAGAACAAGATTCACACAGAGAAGTGAGAATGATCAATAAATTGATGTCCTTGACTTTTACAATTACATAATTGTAGTGACTTGATGCTTCAATTGCAACAAAGAATGTACCAGCTCGATCAACAGCTTGCGTGACTGTGCAACCTTCAAACATTAATCGTGTGAAGAACATCGATATATTTCTACTTTGATTGCTCTCGTTTGATAAGAACTTCTCTAGGAATACAGTTGATTCTATTTTTATATCAAAACGAACCTCTGTGGATGGAAAAATGGACAGTCGACGAATGCAAACGCACAGCAGTTTTAGTCTTTTTTATTTCCGGGTATTTATCAAAACTATGAATATATTCTGTGGTAAATGTATTACTACACACTCTATGTAATTATCAAAAACTGCAAAATAAACTTCTTGTTGCTGCCCGATCAATTTGTAAAGCAGAAATCCTTCATCTATTCCGAACGGGTAGTAAGACGCGGTGCTAATAATAATAATAATAATAATAATTAATTAATAATAATAATAATAATAATAATTATTATTATATTCATCTATTACATGAACAGTATTTCATGATATATTTGTTTTTGAAAGGATGCAGACGTGTCGTACAGGGTTGATTTTTCTATTTATCTCATTCCTATCTCATTAAAGAGTGGCGTGGCATAAGGTGCTACTTTGTATTCTAAGTACTCTTCTAATTGTTTCTAGGTTTTTTTTAGAATAACATTGTTTGTAAAAGCAAAGTAATGTTAATTGGAAGAGCTTGTGTTGAGCGAACAGTGAACAAAGTTAATCCGCCCACCTTAACGAACAACTGACCTGGAACACAATGATATTTGGTAATACAAATTTTAAGAAAACATTTGTAAATTAGTGTTGGTTCAAGTAGAGTGAATTTTACTTTTTATACATATAAATCGAAAACCCTTAAGGACCACCATTTTTTTTTAAATACCGTCCCCTGGACATTTATTTTATTAGCCTTACCTATAAATTTTTATTCACATTAAATAAAATGATTACTTATTATTTGAATATCTATATTATACATATTACTAAGCGCCACACTCTTTAATAAAAAAATAAATATAAAAATAATTATATAATTTACTCATCATAACGGTAGCCACATATTTTGCTCTAAAGTTGATACTAGCCGAGATATTAATATGTATTTTAAAATATTTATTTCTTTGGAATTCTTTCTGAATAGGTTTTCTGACACATCATCATTAAAATTACCGCCAGCTATTTGAAATTAATATTCCCGCCAAAATCAATTAGAAAACTACCTATGAGCCACAAAACTTCTGATTATATCTTGAGTGGTGCCAAAGATAATGGAAACATTTTTTGCTTTTCTTATAGTATTGACAAGTTCCGTCGTATCATACTCGATATAATAATTAATATTATATTATTTATACTTGGTCATTAAATTAACTATAATTATTTACTAAAAATACGAGATATAGTCAATCAGAAAAGTTCAATAATTAACTTGATTCCCTTATCAACCCTGGGGCGGTCACACCACTAACAACAAGGAGTGGCACGTTTCTGAATAATACCTTCGATTCATTGGTATCAATATTGAAACTGTTATCTGGAAACACTGAAAATATAAGTTAATATTTCTACATTTATATAACTTCAACATTTTAATGTTGAATCTTAATTTTATTTTAAATATTTATGATTTTCAAAAGTGTATATATATATATATATATCTATGTTGGTTAGACTTTTTTTCCTATGACTTAACTTACAATATGATAGTGTGACACCACACAAAACATATGTATATACATATATTAGTATATGTATGTTTGCACAAGATGAGAGGAATTATGTTTGTCAACTAGTCTGTCATTCTGTTTGGAGAGTGGCTGGTCAGTAAAGCGCCCTACGGACGTAGCAATATCCAGATAGAATTACGCGTTATCCACACAACTAAATATAAAGATGATCTAGAATTGCTGGTCAGAAATGAAGACTTACAGCTAGTGGAGATAGGAAGAAGATTTGGTAAGGAGATCAACATTGAAATGTCAAAAATAATGGGTATTTATAAAATGAAGAGCCACTTAAAAATCGAAATTGAAAGCCAGGAGTTGGAAAACGTAGACAATTTCAAGTACTTGGGAAGTCTTCTGAAAAAGGATGCCAAAAGCACTAAAGAAATTAGGTCGATGATCGACATGGCAAATGAAGATTTATAATTATATAGGCTATTTGATTTTGAAACTGAGGAAAAAACTGATGAAATGCTACTTTTGGAACATCGTGCTGTGTGGAGATGAAACTTGGACTTTCAAGAAGATGGAAAAGATATACTTGGAGAGCTTTGAAATGTGATGCTGAAGAAGACTTGAGAGGATCATATGGACACACAGGGTGATAATTGAAGAAGTCTTAAGAGGATTAGGCTAGAAGAGAACCATTTTGGATGTGATTCTTTGGTAATAAGCAAACTTGATTGGACACATCCTTAGGAGGAACTGTCTTCTGCATGGTGTCATAGAATGACAAGTTGAGGGAAATAGCTCAGGAAGAAGGAGCTCTCCAATATTAGATGACTTGAAGGAAGGAAGACATTTTTGGGAGTTGGAGGAGAACGCAGAGGACAGGGTACACTGGGGGTTTAAGTTTTACTGACAAAGGGAATGAACCTGTCGTAAGACAGAATACCTAATACTAATAATAAGAACATATGTATATCTATATAAATTTAAATACATTACAAGATAATTACAGATATATATTTTTTATCTTGTAAATTGTTGATTGTTTAGGGCCACGCAGATTACAACTCATTGGTCTTAATTATATGGGAATAAGAAAACGCCAATGAATATTTAGTAATAATGTTCTTTCTTCCAACAGTATTAAAAAGAGTATTTAGATAAATAAAAATTTCAGCATTCATCAATAAGATTTTATGAATGCTACCAGAAAGTTCGTCTTTTTATGGTGTCAATATCTCTAAAAATTAGAAAAAATATTTTATTTAGATTAATCATTTTTATGTTTGTTTGTTCAATGAAAACATATAGACATATTATATCTTGTATACGAGTATAATATGATATTTTGTATTAAAATATAACATTAGATATTATATATAGGATATAAATTATGTTCTATATATAGGCCTATAGTACTCGTAGGCCTATATATGATATATCGTATATAAAGTATATATATATATATATTACGTATACTATATATAATATAAATTAATATATATTTGAATATAATTTAAATATATATGTATATATATATATGTAATTTAAATATATATATAATAGCATTGTTATCATAATTTACAATTTTATATTCTATTCACAGATCCCTAACTCAGAATATTGTGGTTGAAGAAGGTGAAGTTGATGAAGACATTAATGAAAGTATTTTAGCAGCTGTTTCTAACGACTATAACACCAATACTGCTGTAGATATTGAGAATGGAATAACACATTTTGCTGAACTTGCATACCATGATGTCGACTTAACTAATTATTTCAGGTATATAATTAAATTAACGCTTCTTCCAAGTATGTTAAATATACTAAACCCTTTAAAAATGATATGTTTATACCATATATTTATAACTAGCATTTTACCCCTTCTTAACAAGGGTAGTCAACATAAAATTGATCAAATAAAACGTTCGACAACTTGTTTTTATAAGTTTGATGGTTCTTACTTGTGCAATTATGAGCTAAATATGACAATCATAAACCAATAATAGCAATTATACATGTTAATAAATTTAACATAAAGCTTAGAAAGAAAATATTAACCATTCCTCAAATTGATTGCACAAACGGATGTAATCCATTTATCCATAGCTGAGCACTATCCAAATATAAGTGAAACGAAGAATCACACATTGCTATAAGTTTATAAAAACATTTTTGAAATTTAGGCAAAGGGATTAGATGGTGTAATATACTCTGATACATAAACGTTTTAAAAACTGGGCATTATAATTTTAAAAATAGAATCATGGTTACAAAGATATATCGCTAGAATATGTTTATTTGAATAGTTGAGTTGCTCCTATATGGGCGCTAGTTTATACTTTGGTCATGTACTGGCAATATTAATATGTATATTTGTAGATAATCATTGATTTTTATATTCATTCTATTTTTTATTCTGACTTTACAGTATTAGTTCTTTCCAACATAATAAAAATGTTTTAGTTATAAGTTTAGGAATTTGGTTTTCCTCCTCCAACCTAATACCTATTAATTTACACCTAGTTTTTAAATTACAAATGATACAACTTTCATGTTTAAATGGAGTGGTACTTTTACCAAATCAGAGAGTTTAAATTTTCTTCCATTCATAAATGTGGATTTTCTAATTCTTTTGGAGATATGTCAATTCACGCATCTTTCCCACCTTCGGTCCCCACATTCTTAGTCTGCATTTTTAATAGCTATATGGCTATGTTATGTGGTTCTCTTACGTGCCTATAAATTTCCCCTGTACCATATTGGAAATAGTTTTCTATATTAGATATATACATTTAAGTCACTTCCATTTCTTAGTTTCAATATTGAAATTCTATACGATGAGATGCCATTCGGCTATCCAAAATTTAAATTATCTATATCCCCAAAAAATTATTATTTTATATCTTCTTTAGAAAATTTTAGGTGAACCATCCTCTTCATTTAACACCCCAATACACTCTAATACTGTTTAAGGTAGTCCTTACAACACCTACAAATTTGAATCTTCTTATCTTGAAAAAGTAGTTCATTCCTTTAGATAGGAATATTAAAAGATAAGCCAGCCATCTAATAAACGAATAATTTTAAAATTCATTTGGTTATTTGAAATGATCCCTTTAACCCTCTAACCCTCGCATGGGGTAAATATGACCCCAGCGGTGGAATTTTGTTTATACCTATTTGAGGGTTGGTACTACTGTTCCCTCCCTTAGTGTACCTTTCTTTTATTTTATGATTCTCAAGGTGACATTGATTTCAGTTAGAATCTTGCCTTTGTACCTTTTTAAGGTCCGGTTTTCTATACTGGGGTCATATTTACCCCACGCGATTGTTTGTGTAATGCAGTCTCAGTTTTTTGGTCTGAATTTTTTCTTGTTTAATTTTATTTATTGACTGCTAATCTTATATTTAGTTATTTAATTCTCCTTTTCCTTGTGATTTAACAAATTATTATGTCTTATAAAAGAGAACAGCAACGTATACATGAACTTATCGACGATGTTTTAGGTCAAAACTCTGATGAAGAGGAAGATTTGGGAGGAAGTAGTTCAGAAACAGAAGATTATTTAGAAGTTAGGGAATCAAATAGTGAATCTGAACAGAGTGCTGACGAGTTAGAAGGTCGTACAGAAGGAACTGACGATGATTTACATTTTTTTATTGGCAGGGATGGGCACTCATTGCGGATAAATAAACCTTACAGACAAGCGGCTCGAGTTACTGCAAGAAATATAATTCCACCAATGCATGCTCCAGGCGTTCTAAATTTAGATAAGAGTGCAAAAACACCCATAGAAAGTTGGGGTTTATTTTTTACTGACGAGTTATTGCAAAAAATAGTTGACTACACCAACATAAAAATTAGTAATCTAAGAGACAACTACACACGAGATAGGGATGCTTGTGACACAAATATAATTGAGTTAAAAGCTGTAATTGGTCTATTATATCTATCTGGAATGAAGAAAATGTCCCATACTAACATAAGAGATTTATGGGCAACAGTTGGTCTGGGCTTTCAACTTTTTAGATGTGTAATGTCTCTATCTCAATTTGAATTTTTAATTTATGCATTACGATTTGATAATTTTCATAACCGAGAGGAAAGGAAAAGGATTGACCGGCATGCTCCAGTTAGAAAATTTATAGAAAATTTGGTAGAAAAATTTCAAAGATATTACTCACTAGGTGTAATGATAATTATTGATGAAAAGCTTGAGAGCTTTAGAGGTAGATGTCCATTCCAACAGTATACACAAAACAAGCCTGCAAAATATGGGATCAAAGTGTTTGAGTTGGTTGATTCAAAAATGTATTACACCTACAACCTGGAAGTTTATGCGGGTCAACAGCCTGAGGGTTCTTACAGAGTGTCAAATTCTGGCAAAGATGTTGTTATGCGTTTGGTTGAACCAATAAAAAATTCCAATAGAAATATAACCACTAATAACTGGTTTACCAGCGTGCCTTCGGCTGAAGAGCTCCTAAAGAAGGAGCTAACGATAGTAGGGAATATAAGGAAAAATAAGCGGGAGATTCCTCAAGAATTCCTTGCTAAGCGCCAAGTCTACTCCAGTATTTTTGGGTTTGATGATAATAGAAATACATTAGTATCCTACTGCCCCAGAAATGGAAAACTTATCCTACTCTTTTCAACTATGCATGATGGCAATAACATTGATCTATCCACAAGAGAAAAACAATAGCCTGAAATAATAATGTGTTCTAATGACACGGAGGGAGGTGTGAATACAGTGGAACAGCTGTCTTCATTGTATTCTGTTTCTAGGAAATCTCGTCTTTGGCCTCTTGCATTGTTCTATTCATTCCTAAATACAGCTGCAATAAATTCCCAAGTAATTGTTGCTTCAAATAATAAATTTGAAATGTGAATTGTGAGAAGAAAGTTTCTTCAAGAGCTTGGAATAAAGCCTTGTTACACCCCACATGGAAGTACGAGTAACATCCACTCGTCTTCCAAGAGAGTTGTGGTTGTCAATCAAGCGATATTTTCCATCCAAAGAAGTAGTAGAACCACCAAAAGAGAAACGTTCTCGTGGAAGATGTGAAGTGCGCCCAAGAGCAAAAGACAAAAAAACAATTTTTCATGCGAGAAGTGTTACAAACTTGTGTGCAAGTAAGACATTAAAGTTCTGTGAGAGGCCTGTGTAACAGAAGACGTGTAATGAAACCAACATTTAAGATAATTTTCTTTTTTGAAAAAATAAATACAAATAAGTGACTAATGTGTGAGCTAAAAAAATTGATTTAATATAATAAGTATTTTAATCAAAATATAATATCTAATTACATTAAAATTATGCATACTATTTTATTATTGTGCTTAATTCATTCTTAATATTAATTTTTTCATCTATTCTAGTAAATAATTTTTCAAAATCTTATATAATTAAATTCAAATTATGCTGGGGTCATAATGACCCCACGCGAGTATTAGTGTAAGAAAATCGAACGCGAGTGTACCAGGGTTAAATGACCTGTAAATCTATATTTTCTTCCTCGCCTCTAAAGCATGTTTAAATGGACACAACACTACTTTTCTTTTCCTTCACTATTTCATGTGGTCCCAACTTTAAATGTAATATAATGATGCATGATAAAAGTGTGAGTGTGTAATTTGAAAATATCTGGGCGAAAAATTAACGTTACAAGAGTATGAATGGAATGACGAAATAATATTAATTCTATCGAAAGAGCATGGAACAGATTAACAGAGTATGTGGTTTAATGCGTGAAAGTTGTGTGTGGATATGCCGTGGTGGGAAAATTATGAAGAGATGCAGAGTGGAATAAACATGAGAAAGAAGCTGTAAGAAAAAAGAAAGGAATATACAAACGAATGATTGCTTAGAAGTGTGAAACATAACATAAATACTGTGGGACATGTACAAAGAGATAAATAATAATTTAAAGAAAATATTAAAGGAGAGAAATGGGAAAATCAAACAAAACAGGGTAAATATGAAGATTATAATAAGTGGTTTAAGACAACGAAACAAGGAGCTCAAGGAAAGACATATGACATTCACAATGAACATAGTGAGCTGATCTGGGATGAAAATTGTATAAGAAAGCCTTGAAGAAAGTATTTTGAGTAATTGTATTGCAAAAATGTGGAGAAATTAGCAGAAAATAGAGAATATTCTATAAGAAGTGAAATAATTAATAAGGCTGAGATGTTTAAAACTATGAAAATGTTAAAGAATGGCTAATATCTGGGCATATATGGAATCACAATTGAAATGCTTAAGTGTAGAGTCACGGTATAACTTCCCAGATTGAGTGAGTTGTTCAAAACGTGTACTGGAATTGCGAGCGTTCCTAATGTCGGGAAGAGTGCCATCGTTGTTCTTTGTATAAAGGCAAAGGCAGTGAGTAAGAGTGAATATAAGGATTGTAGGGCAATTAGTTTGTTGAGTAATCCAGGCAAAGTTTTTGCGATAATTTAAATTAAGAGAATGAGTGAAAGTACTTCGGAAAAGATTTGGAGTGTGATATATTGTTTCATATCAGGTAGTGTTTGTATGGACCAGACATATGCATTGCAACAAATAATTTGAGAAATGTATGTCAGTAAGAATGGGAGTTTACGGTTCACATGCTAATCTGGAGAAATCATCCGATCGGGTGAATGGGATTATGTGATGGAATGTTCTTAGAGAGTATGATGTTGATGAATATTTAGTGAATTTAATTAAGGCTGTTTATGATGGAGGTAAAGCGGGCGTTAGGGTGGATAGAGCATCGAACAAATGGTTTGACATTGAACTGGGTGTTAGGAAAGTTGTGTTATGTCTCAATGTTTGTTAAATGTTTTCATGGATAAGTATATGAGGGATGCTTGTGAGGACGTGGTTGGTGTACAATTGGACAATGGGAATGTGATACTGCTATTATATGCAGATGATGCCGTATTAATGGTTGAGAAGGAAAGTTACTTGCAGAATGAGTTAAATCTTTTAAGTGTGACGACAGAGAGACTAGATCTTATTATAAATTTCTCCAAAACTAAGGTATTGGTTTTTTAATAGAACGGTTCAGGAAATGAGTGACACATTAGCATAAATGTAAGAATGTTAGAACAAATGAATGTTTGTGGGTTTATGGGCAGAATGTTCTGTAAAAATGGAAGGATTCATGGTAAAATTAACAGACGATTAAAGGTATCCTTGAGAATAGATTAATGTATGTGGACTTTTACAAAGAATGAGGTGGTATCAAAAACGTCAAAGATGGCAGTATTTAAAAGTGTTTTAGCACCAACGTTGGTTTACGTATGTGAAGGGTGGGTTTTTCAGGATAAACACAAGGGCATGTTGTCTCCATTTGGAGTGAGATATTTAATAATATATACAGAACATCTTGTATGGGCCACGTCAGTGATGAATGGGTGCGAAAGGAGTATGGTTTGAATCCAATAGTTCAATGTGAAGGAAGTGTCTTACGGTGGTCTGGACACATTGAAAGAATTAATATGGATAAAGCGACGAAACCAATATAAGAAGGTAAAATGTATGGTTCTAATAAGGGTGTAAAGCTAATAAGACGTCACTAAATGTAAATGAATATGTGAAAAAGATAAATATTAAGAGTTTAGAGAATAAAAGAACATGTATATCTTGATTTATAGATGTTGTTGAAGCGAGTGAAGTTAGCAAGTATAGGGAAGTGTAGAGATAATTAGTGATGCTGGGTTAAGTATTAAGTTATTTTAAAAGGTATATTCACAGTTTCTTGCCTACTCCGTAAGGGAAATCATGATTATGTATGTATATATGTTTGTATGTATATATCTAAATATATGTATGTATATATGTTGTATATATATATGTATGTATGTATGTATGTATGTATGTATGTATGTATGTATGTACGTACGTATTTATGTACGTATGTGTGTATGTATGTATGTATTTATTTTGTTTTTTTATTGGAGGAAGAAAAATATTTCAAATACACCGCTTATTTGAAAGTGTGATGGTTGGTAGTGTGGGATTTCCAACAACTAAAAAATCTCCTTTCCTCTTTCCCCGCACATAATAGCAGGGAATACTGAGTCGGAACCGCGTTAGCATTACTTCAACCCAGTCCGTGTTGCGTCGTACGACGTCCGCTCCTGTTTCACTGGTCCATCTCTGAGGTATTTTCTTTAAGGAGGCGCTGTGCATAGGCAGCGATTTCTTTCCAATTCTCTTCCCGCTGTAGCATATGGATCACTAGGCTCGTTGGATCGAGAGTTTTGCCTATGTTTGGTTCGGTTTTGGCTCTGCTGTTCTTCTAGCGCTCGCACTAGAAAAAACGAGTGCTCAGTCATCGATTTTTTCCGGGCAGTACTTGCACCTCGGAGTGTGGTGTAAGCCTATTTTATTTATATACGCGTTAAACGAGCCATGTCCCGTCAGCAGTTGTGTTAGGAAAAAGTCTGTTTTGCCGTGGTTTCATGTGATCCAAACTTTGATGTTCGGGATCAGAGAAGCTGTCCTTCTGCCCTTGTAGCAGGCCTTCCATCTGTTTTCTCATTCTGTCTGCCTTTCCGCCTTCACTCCTGCTCTGGCTTCGGTCGTGTTTTCGCCTCTAGTTTTGAGATCATATAGTTTTACTCTCTCCGATGCTAGTAGGTCGATAGGTGGCACCTCCGCTATAACCAGTACGGCTGCTTCGGAGACCGTGCGATAGGTACAGGTCACCCTGAAGGCCCCTCGCCGTTGTACTGCCGTTATCTTATGCCGATAGGGCTTTTGCTTCAAGATATCTGCCCATATTTCCGCTCCATAGAGCAGGATTGAGTGGAATACTTTCAGAAGAACTCCTCTTTTTTAGTTCGTGGACCCATTGTGTTGGTCAAGATTCTGGATAGGCTGGATACCGTCTTACTGGCTTTTATGCATGCCCTTTCTAGGTGTTCATGAAAGGACAGATTTTCGTCTATCATCACTCCCAGTTAGCGCAGTTCCCTTGTTGACGTCAATGTTGTCACGCCAATGTCTACGTTAAAGAGTTTAGGAAACCATCTCTGACGCGTCCTCACAACCATCTCTGTTTTTTGTTTGGCTAGTTTTAACTGGTGTTCTTCATGCCAGTTTTCGACGGCGTAAATGGTCGACCAGACCAGGAGTTCGGCCTTCTCAACGCTGTCCGCCACTACTGTGGCCGCGACGTAATCAGTGAAACTCGTTAGCTGTACTTGCCTCGGTAAAGGAATCTCCAGTAGCTCGTGGTAATTTGCGTTCCATAGGTCGGAGCCCATGAACGAACCCTGTGGTACGCCAGCCGTTATCAGGTATTCTTGGGGGCGTTCTGTGGTTTTGACAATTAACGTTCTTGCGTAAAGATAATCCTCAAATAAGGCCAAATTATTTTTGTTTTATGTTGAACCGATGATCCAGTGTGCCCAGGATGTCATCTCATCTCGCGCTGTTGAAAGCGTTTCTTACGTCGAGCGTGAGGAGGATGAATACTTTGCACGATTTAAGGCTACCAGACCACGCTTCGGCTGTAATTCCTATGATCTACTTAATCGCGCCGATCCTCTATCGGCCCTTTCGAAAGCCATGTTGATTTTCGGCGAAGCCACCGACGCGATTGATGTCGTTTGAAGTCTGGCCAGTATCAGTTCTTCGAGCAATTTACCGGCGATGGCTAGCATGCAGAGTGGCCTAAAAGACGAATGTGGTAAGGGGGGTCCCTCCCTTTTATCAAGAAGGACCAATCTCTGGCGCTTCCAAACGGTAGCAAACGTTCCGGTCGCAAGGCACGCGTTATATGCATTCAGCAGTAGGTCCGGTAATTTCTGTGCAATGATCTATATCACTGACGTAGTATTGCAGTTATGGCCGGATGCCTTCACGGTTTTGAGGGTCCTGGCTGCATCTTGCAGCTCCTTAGCTGTGAAAGATGAAACTTCACCACTGTTTGCATAATGCCTTTTTCTCGTGACAGGTGTTTTGGAAACAGCTCCGCTACAATGCTGTTTATTATGACCGGGGCTTTTGGCACTTCCAGTGAAGCCTTTCCGAGTTTCTTAACTACAATTTAGTAGTATTTGCCCCAAATATCCTGTTCAAGATCGTTGCATATTTCCTTCCACAGTGTCACTTTGCTTTCCTTAATGGTATTATTCAGTTACTTTTTGGCCTTTTTGTACTCGCTAGAGTATGAGGCATGGTCAAGGGTTAGATTTTTGACTCTCGTTTCTCGACGACGAGGATTAAGATATCTCTTCCGGAGCGCTGCGGTTTCTGATGTCCACCAATACACCGGACTGTGAGAGCCCTGGTTTTTCAGACGCTGCATGGAGGCGTCACAAGATGTGGTAATGGCCTTCATCGTTGTCAGAACATTGTCTCCGTCTCGCTACTAACGTTGGAATCTGAGCGTTGACCATCTTCGCAAAAGTGACTTTCATAGAGCTTCTAAGTTGAGCTCTTTAGGGTTCCACCTCCGTTCATTAGGGCCTTTTTGCGTTGCTGAATGTGATATGTTGATGATCGCTACCACTATATTCTTCCGAGACTCTCCAGTCCTTGATCCTGCTGGCCATTCTTGGGGTCCCCAGTGAGATGTCCAGAATAGACTCGTGGTACCCCGGTCTTCTGAAGGTCAAGGTGTTTCCAGTGTTAAGGGATGTAAGGTCGAGCCTTGTAGCAAAGTATGCGACTTCGTTTCCTATGGTGTCTGATAAATCTGCTCCCCATTCGGCAGATTTAGCGTTGAAGTCGCCAGCTACAGTGACTTCGCCATTGAAATCGCTAATAGCGTCTTAGATGCTAGCCAGCTTTTGGCAGAACACACTAATCCCTTCATTAGGTGAAAGGTAGACGCTCATAAAGTAAGTCACGGAGGTTTTTATCCAGACAAAACCTTCACCGCAACCACTTTGCTGGTAGTTACCTTGTTTGGATTTTGCAGTCCAGGTCGCCGCCGTGTTGGTTTTATCCGTGAGCCATGTCCTATCTTGGAGGTTTGAATGTTGCTCGCATATGATGCAGACGTCAATCTTGTCTTCGAAGACACGCTGACGTAGTAGGTTCTGAGCAAGCACGCACCTGTTCAAATTTTCTTGTACTACGCGCGTAATTTCTGCGATCTTATAGCTTCAGCTAGTGCAACACGGAATGCCTCACAGGCCCCCAAGCCTGATATGTGGCACAGGCCGTCCTTAGCAACTCTGTCTGGTGTGCACAAAAAGCATTTTGGCTGCTCAGCACAGTCTGCGGACTTGTAGCTCTCTCCGCCACATTTGTGACACGATTTGCTTCTGTCTGGGCCCTTGCAGTTACGCGCATGGTGCCCGTATCCAAGACATTTGAAGCACCGTCTCACTTTTACAGCTGGGCGGGTGCAACAGTTTACCCAGATGACTTTAATGCGAGCTGCTTCTAAAATTTTATTAGCGCTTGTTTCGTCTATTTCACAAAACGCCGCTCGTTGTCCTCAAGGAGTGATCTTTATAAGATTGATACTTCTTATCTCCACGCTATCTTTGAGGTCACGAAGGCGGGTCTCGTGAATGTCTTCTACAGAGTTAACTCGATTGACATCACTCACGGATTTCGATTGTCGTTTTGGTATAAGCGCTTTGACGGTACCGATGTTCGCAGTAGCAGACTGGACCACCTCAGTAAAAACGGAACTATATCAAGTCTTGTGGCCCATTTATAGTAGTACGCCACCGTTTGTTTGATAGACTTTATATCCACGCCAGTCATTGTGGGGTTCACTTTTTTTTATCTCCTTGAGGTGGTCCACATATGTTCGCCCTTTTACTGGTTGGACGAGGACGGCCTTTGTTCGTGGTTTCTTCTTCTTCGCTTTTCCGTGGCTGTTTAAATTGGAGTTGGAGTTGTGGCTTTTGGCTTCACTTGGTGTAGCCGCTACGTCGTGAGTTGTTTGCTTCTTCTTATGTCTCGTAGCGTAGCTGACACTGTCCTTCTTGGCGTCTCCTTCGGAGCAGCATTGAAACCTTTGTGAGCCAGGTTATAGGCGGTTTCAATGGACTTAGCTAGTTTTCTAATCTCGCCGTGCACATTATTCCGGTCCTTAATGTAGTCGACAAACTCGTCAATCTTCGTTTCGGTCGCTCGATTGGCGTTTGGCGACTCATACTGTGAGGTACGGAGTTGTTTCTTTCTCGGTTGGTAAAGAAAGGAGCAATTTGGCTTCCAGCTTTTGGGGAGGCATTGCTCATCGACTGTTCAGAGTCCATTTGGACCGCTGTTCGAACACCCTCTCCGTTCGCTTGGCTTTTATTTTGTTTATGGTATTGGTTTTGCATGTTGTTCCCACGAGTACCTAGGAAAATCATCTGTCCACTCCAGCAGAGCCCCGGATGCTGGAGCAAGGCGACTTAATACAATGGGGTGGCGCCTGTTGCCCCTAGGTTTTTGTCTTTTTATAGAGGGTTTCTACCTCGTGGCCCGTTCAATTAAGCATTGGCCCCTAATACTGCGAGAGATGACCACAGTATTACGGGCGTTGTTCATTTAGCACTACCCAGAGGGCACGTGTAGTTGATTAGTTAAGTTTAAACTACGGACGCGTGCAAATTTGTCCCCCTATGTGTGTATGTATGTAATTTTATATGTATACTAGTGGATTGGTGCAGCGATGGCTCCAGATTATTGAATCAAAATCTATTCCAAACTTTTTATTGGGGAAATAAATATATAATTAATAATGTATCAAAATACAAATAAATAAAATATCTTTCACTATTATTTCTTGTCAAATGTTTTTTCTTCAACGTCTATCAACTTTACAGGGATTTATAGGTTCCGGAAATCAAAACTTATATTTTATACCTTAACGTACTTTACCACTCAAATAAGAGTTTAGTTCTTATTATTTTTAAACAAATATAGATATTTCTTTAATTAATATACAACTATACCCAAATCAAGGTTTCTTTGGTGATGTAAACAAATAATGGTTGTACAGCAGATATTCCCCTGTACAAAAACAAGTTATTAAGTTAGGACAAAACGCTAGGGAAATTTGTTTTTAGTTTTAAGCTACGATTTTTCCCAACTTCCTATATCCCTTCCTATATTTTAATATGAGTGTTTATTTATTAAAATATGATAAAACCTTTTTTCGTAGTTTCTAATAACACAAATGGTCTCATCAAATTATACATAGCACTAAGGGATCAATAGATTGATGGTGGCAGACTATTCCACTAAAATGTATTCTAAATTTTTATTAGGAAAACATTTATATTCGAGCTTCTAACTTTAAAAATGAGTGTTCGTTTGTCAAAATCTGCTGTCATTTTTCCACAATTTCATCAACTAGACAGGACTAGTCAAAATATTTATTAAAGTATAGGTAAATGTTTAAATACAAATAAGAAGAAGAATAGAAATCAACAATGCAAAAGAAAAAAATATATATACTTTTAGCCTAAAATCGTCGGATTGTTTGTAAAACATTAAAAATAATTACCGTAATATTTTTATTTTATTTAACATAACACTAAGGCAAGATTTGAGTTGATATTAATTATAGTAGTGAGAGATAGTTTATTTACATCATTACACTCATGAACATATCAGGGTTTTCATAGTGAGGTAAGAAAAGGACGAAAATATGAAGATTCTCTGGGAATATTAGGTTTTCGTTGAAAACAATCACTATTTTTCCCGACATCCTGAACACCTACACTTTAAAATAAAGGTCTTTTGTCATACTCAATTCAGCTATTTCCTAGTAATTTCTATAACTAGAAACGTGTTTATCAAATTATATTATTATTATTATTATTATTATTATTATTATTATTATTATTATTAGCACCGCGTCTTACTACCCGTTCGGGTTATACGCACTTACGCTAATGTGTAGTGGTAGGGTGATTTTGAGATGAAATGGAGGACCTACAGTTTAACGTGGAATCCGAACCACGGTGGAGGCCTGGCATTCCCCACATTCACAAGATGTCTTGTCAGAGGTGAAGGAAGGGTTTGGTAATCAGATAAATCTTTTCCAGGACCGAGGATTGAACCCCGGCCGCCAGCATAGAAGTCTGACACCTTACCTCTAGACCGCCAGGTCACCCATCAAATTATATATAAAATAAATACATAGTAGTGTATTTCTCTATATAATATATAAATGTCTATATATTATATTTACTAGGGTTTGTATAATACAATTTAAATATCTACGATTATATATATATGTAATATATACTAGTATGTATAGTTACAAACATAGCTTAATATACTACATGTCAACAAGGTTTAAGAGCCACCACAAGCACACAACAATATTATTCAAACTAAAATCTCTGAAATGGTTGAAGGGCGAGGTTACTCCCCTCCCACCCGTACCTCCCAAAGTTTCAAGACTGATCTAGTAAAACAATTACCGTATGTTGTAACATTGAAATATTTATATAAATGCAGCGAGGCAAGCAGAGAAGGATCAACACATACAACAAGAAACGTATAAATATGGGAGATTTCAGAATAGGTCTCCAGTAATTTGGAGTGGGTGTTATAAATACGGGGGCTTGGTTTGACATAGTTCTAACTGATAAAATTGACCAAATGGATGTTATATCACTGCTGTGTACTACATTACAGGCTCTATAAGGGAAAGTGACTTTGGCTGCTATCTGGTGGAAAAAAACAGAACTACCCTTTTGCCAGCGTTCTAATTGCTTGTTATCCTTATAGCGCTGTCTATATTGGCGCGCAAACCACGTTAAAGAAGAAAGACTGTTATTGTCATGTGAAAGTTGTGATCAGGAGTTCTATTTTTATTTATTCATGATTGTAACAAACATTTATGATTGTTGAGCTGTTTATTTTTAATGAGTAAAATTGAATGTGTAATAAGATCATGTGTGTAATTTCACTAGATTCACAGCAAAATTGCCGCCCCATTGCAAGAAAACACTTCAAATCTTTCCTGACTCTCGAGTCCTATTATTGTCGGGAAGATACAAAAAATAAATATTTAGGCTCTGACTTGAGTATTTCTTAGATGTATTGTTTGTATAAGAATAACTGTGCCGAGGAAAATAATCCCCCAGTAAAGAGTCTCTTTTATATAAAATATTTGTCACTAAATTTAATCTCGATTTCCATATCCCAAAGAGTATCCCAAAGGTGTGAGTTGTGTGAAAAGTATGAAGTAGCAAAATATACAAATACATTAACAGAAGAATTAAAGTTGGAATACGGTAGGCATCAAACATTAAATAATGCAAAGTGGGAAGAAAAGAAAAAAGATAAGGAAAGTGACTCTTATTTCTTAATGTTTGATATTCAAAATGTAATTTTGTATCCACATGCAATCATCAGCTCCTTGTTCTACAAAAAAAATAATTAAATGTATTTAATTTAACTGCATACTATTCAGTTACTAGGAAAGTATACTGTGCAATATGGTCAGAAGTAATGGCAGGCCAAACTGGAAATTATATTATGAGTATACTAGAAGAATTTTGGATGTATTAATTGAAGAAATTGATATCAATGATTTAATTCCATGGTATGACTCATGTGTGCCCCAAAATCTATATCGATTATGTCCAACGCAATCCAAGATTTCCTGAGGGACAGTTCAAATATATCGTCTGCCACTATGAAGTTATCTGTGCCGGGTCACTTTTATATCCAAGAGGTGGATAATGCAGATAATATTATCGAAAATTACATGAAACAAACTGATTTCTACTCTCCACTGGGTCCGATAAGGATATTAAAACAAATGAACCGCCGCAACCCTTATCGAGTAATACAAATGAGACCCGATGATTTCAAGGACTTCTCAGGAACTGCAAAACTATTAAATTACAAAACTGTTCCATTCTCCCAGGTAGCAATGATAAAGTTAACCAAATCAAATCATGAAATTATAAAATATAAAACTCAACCATGAAGTAAAAGAAAATGAAAAAAATTGCCAATATCAAATTTAATTTTACTCCGAGTAGGAGGGTAGGGAGCAAGCCTAGAGGACTAATGTTTTAATTATCAAACCAAAATTTCTAAGGAAGAATATTGAGGTTTCAAATACTAAAAAAAGGGGACATAAAAACAGCCATCCCCTTCATACCTTTGCAGGAGAGGGAGTACTACTCATCATGGCTCAAATTATAGATTAACTAAATTTTGCCTGATATTGTATACCATTTTGATGTTATTTTAAAATTAAAACAACGATTACATTGAGTTAGTTTTAATGTATATATTATTTTGTATAAAATTGAAATATAATTCATAGTTATAATGAGAGTATTTATTTGACTACTTATAAAAATTAGTTTGATAGAGTTGTATGTGCAGTTAGAACCTTGTAATGTTCCCGAAGAGTCAAAATCATAGTTACAAGGCCCTAACTGCATTTCTCCTACATCAAATTCGGAAAATAAAAAATAATTTTTAAAAGAATAATAGTCTAAAAAGCTTTAAATAGACCTATAAGAGGGCCTAAAAAACTATTTTGAAAGATATTCAAAATAAAAAAGTAATATTAAATTGAAACCTTAAGCTATATTTTCTCAAAATTATGGTTTATGTGGTTAGAACCTTGTCACACCAAGCCCGCGAATAACCAAATACTATTAGGTGAGGAATAAAATTTATTTTTGGTATTCAGGTAGAGGTATAACTTTATATAATCAATTACGTATTAAATTATGACATTCTATATTTTAAGTTAGTGAAATGTAGGCGGATGGATTCATCATTTTCAAATTTAATTGAAACAGCTACATCCTGTGTGTCACTAAACATTATTCCACCAAAAGTTAATTTCACCAATCTAAATAACAATTAAATTGTGATAATTATTATTATTAAAATGAATCTTGGGAAAATAAGTTTATGTTGAAAGTAAGTAAAACTCTTAGTTAGGGTGGATAAAAATTTGCCAGGAATATCATGGTATATCTCCAAATACCCTAATAGTATTTAAATATTTGAACGTTCTAGGTGATTATTTGTTGAATTTGGGGGTAAAGGCCAAAGGTAATTTCAAAATTTTCGTAGCTTATTTAAGAAACTTTGTGTTTAAATCTATAATTATGTTTATTGAAATTGGAAATAAAAGGAGGTAAGTGCCAGTTTCGAAATTTCTAGTTCTGATATAAACAACTACTTATGACTATGGTTGAAGATTTAAAAATTTGGGAAGATATCATAAAACTCTCTGAAAACTAATAACATTAATTTCAAATTGAAAAATTTGAAAATGGGGTGAAGTGAATCTTCTCAAAAAAATTTCAAACCTAATTTAATAGAACACTTTCTGTAGGATCAATAATTTAAAAATCTACTTATGTGTTTAAGGACAACACCAAATTATTTGACAATATTTGAGTTTTATTCATCCTAATAATAAAAAGTAGAAAATTGTTTGAAATAAATAAGGGGCTAAGAGTGTCACACACTGTTATAAAAATAAATTTGAGTAGTGTAATATTTAAATGTGGCCGGTAATGTCAGGGCTCAGTATGTATCAATAACAGATCCTTACCTCATTTTACTTATCTTATGATAGCTTTTAGGCACACATTTATATTTTATTCTTGTGTTTACATTCCGTTTTAGTCAACCAGGCTATTTTTCATTTTTAATCAGATTATTTAAAAGATTTATGGATAAATAATTAAAGATTTGGTATTTATTACCTCTGGCTATATTTATATTCAATAAATAAACAAAGCTATTTATGGTTTCCGTTTATAAAACGGGCACACCAACAAACAAAAAAAGTACTTTATTTAACACTTTTTTGAAGCACTTTAAATTATATCTAAAAGCCATTCTTCGTCATCTAGCAATGTTTTAAAACATAATATTTATCGATTAAAATTTTTTATTTGATAATATTCTAAAAAATCAATTAAACATATAAAATTAATAAGTGGTTTTATGTTTCCTGCATGGTACAAAAAATAGGCTCTTAAATAATTTTTGCATACATTATAAGCTAATTTAAATATGAATTACTCTAATTTTTTATATACGTTAAAATGAACGTGTGGAATTTATTCAAATATGGTTAAAATTCTTCAAACTAATATTATTTATTTAAAGTCAAATTGTTAAACAAATGGTCTACATATTAATATTCAAATCTTAAACATGACTACCATTTCATGAACATACATATATACATGATGCAAGTATCTTGAGGTACTTTCTATTTATGAATAATTTGGTCATTTTTAGGTATCATTTGCTGGAGAATACTGTCATTGATATTCAAAGCTATTCCAGAGATCTTCTTGAGGATAGACGACATTTCATTAAGAATGATTTCAATGGAGTCGCACGTCTCAATGATATTCGAACGGATATAACTACGGTAAACTTAAAATTTGCATTTAACATATTTTAAACCTTTCCGGCATCTTATACAATAATTACATTGAATATTTATAAACGTACCAAATATAATTTTGGAATAGTAGTAGGTATCACAAATAAAACTGCTCTCCGAAAGGCTATACAAATGTTATAATAATTAATTAACATTTTTTTTACTATAAGAATTACATTTTATATAAATATTGTATTAATTTTAATCACTCCTTTTTACTTCAATAGATTATAATTTCTGGTCTTATTATCATGAATATAAAATTAAAATCAGATTTATTAAAGCTTTTAATTTAAGAAACCAAAACTAATCTAACCAAGGTCATCCCTAAGTTTTCTAATATATTAGCTACAAAATTAACAATAACCTAACGTTTTTAGGAGATTTATTATTATTATGTAAAATATCAACAATATTATTGATTACCAAATGCATGGATGATATTTAGACTCTGATAATAAAGGAAAGATCAAAGCTGTTTATAATTCATGGATATTCAAAAGTACTGGTGCAAAACTGAAGGCCTGTAATGAGAGTCGTGTCAACGGTAACCGAGCAGTAACGGCTCTAAAGGAAGGATAACGGCATCAAAATCTTGCCTGGCCATGGTAGCTACTGCCGCTGCTATTGTAGCTACTGGCACTTAGTATAAAAGATTGCTATTCCCAAGCAGGAGAAGGCTTTTATCGCTAGCAAATTTTCACAAACGGGGGCTGTTGTTACAGAGAAGTGACATTTTCAGACAAAACTCGTCAAGCCTATACCGCTTATAAACTGTATTGCGCGTTGGGTGACGCAGTTCAAATACGGTTGTTGTTTATGCGCAAAAAAAAGTATGTGTTGCCCACGGACTTTTGACGAGAAAGGTGACATGATCCAAGCCCTGTACTCAAAAAGTCCAATAAAATCGACAGCAAGGGCTAGTCTGGAAATGTAGTTAACTAAAGCCACGGAATGGCGTATCTTATGGAAGCGTCTGTCCTTTAAGCGGTACAAACTTCAGCTCGTGCATGCACCAAAACCATAGGACGAACTGAAGCGTCAAAACTTTTGAATTGAGATGCAAGGCCAGTTAACAGAGGAGAGGTTCGCTGACAGCTTAGTATTCAACGACGAGGCTACATTCCACCTAAGTGGGAACGCCAATCGACATAACATCAGGATCTGGGGGCACAGAGAACCCACATGCCATAGTGGAGCATTCGAGAAACTTACCAAATGTGAACGTGTTTCGTGCAATGAGCAGGCGAAATGTGTAAGGCCCCTTCTTTTTTGCTGAGTCAAGTGTGACTGGACATATATACCTTGACATGACAAAAGAATGGATAATTTCTCAGCTGGACAAATAATATCTTCCCGGCACACTCTTTTAACAGAATGGCACACCCTCATATTTACAACGGGATGTTCTGCAATACCTGAATACTAACTGACCAGGACTCTGGATCAGCCACGCCTGAAAAGAGGATTTGCCAATGATTTTCTGGCCTCCACGATCGCCTGACTTAGCACACTGAGACTAATTCTTGTGGGGATACATGAAGGAAGCCATGTACGGGCCCTCATGCCCACAGCCTCTGAACGACCTTAAAACGCCTCTCTGCTGTGGTGGAAATGATATCTGAGGACATCCTGGGATGCATCTGGGCCGATCTGGACTACCGTCTAGACGTCTGCCGTGTAACCAACGGTGCTCACATCAAACACCAATAGTGCTTTCGAAACTTGGAGAGTTCTTCTGTTTTTTTCATGTCATGACGGTTGAATGTCATTTCGTTTAAAAATAAAACAGTTTCGCTTTTGTAGGATTACTTTCTAATAAGATAATAGAGTGTGATTATATTATTTAATAATTTAACTGCTTTGGTTTTTAAATCAAAATATATGATTAAATTAAATTTAAATTAAATAAAATCTGCTTTATTAAAATATTTTCTGTAAACATTTGAAATCAATCTGGTTTCAGGCTGAAAATGAGACATATTTTTTGAACATCACTGGACGTACTGTTGTTGATACTTCATCTATTGATATATTGGGTCTGGGATTTTATTCTTATAATGAAAGTGACACTGCAGTTCTTAAATTGTTCATCAATTTTGTTTACCCAAGATTAACGGTAAGTTTTTTTTACATTTTTTAGTTAAATAGGTTATTCTACATTAAAAATTACTAATTTTATTCAAGTATTAATAATAACACTTGCATTGAGCATACAACCTTAATGGTAGTCACAATGATAAAATAAAAAAATCTATTTTTTCATCATAATTAACTGTTTCCAGCCAGTGGCTGGGTCACTTTAGTAGAATACCTTCATATTGCTTTATCCTTCCAACATTTTTCTGATTTAATTGCTCCTTTAGTTTTGTCTTGTACAATTTTTGTTATCTACTCCTCACATATCTTTCTTTGCCTCCCTTGCCATCTTTTTATTACGTACTTCATTTGGATCTTCTCCTTCACCATCCTCATAAAATGACAATACCATCTCAGTCTTACTTTCTTTGTTATCTAATGTGTTTCCTTTACTACAAATATTTCCCAGATAGCTTCATTCCCCATCCTGTTTCTCCTCATGAAAGCTAACATACTCAACACTAACTTCATTCCCATAGCCTTCCCTTTTCTAGTCTATCTTTCATTTCATTTTAATGTGTCTGCTTCTTATGTATTAAGTGTGCTCTGTAAAACAATTACTTGCACTTTCAGGCCATTTCTATTCTCCATAGCAGGTCCCTTTTATAACTATAGAATCCTTTCTGCTATTCTATTATCATTAGATCCTATATATCTCTAACACTTTCCTCAATTACGCATTCAAAATATTTTGTATTTTGTACTGTTCTCACTTCTTCTCCATTCAACTTTAAAACCTCAAAAAGCCTTATTCTCTTCCATGTCATTACCATCAATTCACACTTCGCCATGCTAAATTTCTTTCTACAGTATTTCACTTCCTCATTCGATTCCTGTGTCGTTTCCTCTACTTCCTCTTTCTTTCTTCTCATATCATCAAAATATTAGCAAACATCATGACTTTGATTCTTTCCTCTCATAGATTTTAAACAAACTTATTTATGGCAATTTCCATTACCATAACATAAAGTAATAGCGATATTGCACTTCATTTCTTCACTCGATTTATTTAATTTAGAACCACTAAATTCTTCCATTCTCCAACTTAACACAACTCTTGATATCCTCATACATGCTTATCAGTCTCAATAAATCTCTTCTATCCATGTATTTCTCCTCAATTACTTTCCAAACTTTATTTTCATCCACGAAATCTTATGGCTTCTCCAAATCCATAAATAACATTATAAAATATTTCCCATATTCATAACTTCCATCATTCCATTATTTGTCGTATAGCAAATTTAAATACATCTATTGTAAACCTTTGTTCCCTAAATCCACCTTGCTTTCGTTTTATTTCCTGCTCTAATTTCCCGCATCTTATATATTTTTTGTACATTGTCACATCAGTGTTATCATCCCTTATCTTATAACACCTCTCCTGTATCCTTTCTTGAAAATAGGTATTATATCTCCTGTATTTCAGTCTTCTGGTATTTAGTTATACTTCAAAATTACGATCAGAATTTGAGATAACCAATGTTTCATCTCTTATCATTTACACATTTAGTGGGTGATTTTCCATAAAGTATGTTTCTGATATGAAAACCTTTATTCCAGGCTGTTTTAACTCTCGTTTATGCATTTGTATTAAGATATAAAAATAATTTTGAACTTTAAAATACCTCAAGGTTAATTGTCACACTAAATAGAGAAATCTGGATCAACGACTCATGTATGTAGCATAGGTTGGCCTATGTAAAAACTATTGTATGAGGTTTTATCTCTTATTGTGGACATGTGTTTTTAGTACTTGCGTTCAAACTGTTATTAAAGCATTTGAAGTTAGATATAGTACTAAGATAAAATAAGAAGAAAGGTGTTCTATTATACCTATATCCCGGCAAAGATTTATCTGATTAACAAACCCTTCCTTCACCTCTGACAAGACATCTTGTGAATGTGGGTAATGCCAGGCCTCCACCGTTGTTCGGATTCCACGTTAAACTGTAGGTCCTCCATTTCATCTCACGATCACCCTACCATTACACATTAGCGTAAGTGCGTATAGCCCGAACGGGTAGTAAGACGCGGTGCTAATAATAATAATAATAATAATAATAATAATAATATTATACCTATATACAAAAATAAGACTTGTACTTAAAACTCGCAGGATTTGTAAAGAAAATAATTGATATTTTTGCATAAACATAATGTCAAAAATTAGCATAACATTGCAATAAATATAATAATATAATAATGTTATAAAATTTAAACTATAAAAATAATAATATATAACTTTATAAAACATATTGAGAATAAATTAACATTTGTAATCAACAAAGATCATAACAATCAACTTTTGATTTCCGAAACACCGATTTAAAAAATGGATTGAACAAAACTCAATAAATGTATTTAATATAAAGGGTTTCTAATTTGAATAGCGCTATAGCCTAATATTAAAATAACAAAATATTGAGTATATATAGCAGTTCAAGATACTATCGACTGTTGAGGACTATTCTAACATACGTACTATCTTAAAAGTCCCTTCTACCAGAAAATGAGAACCGGCAATTGGTTTGTAATATTAAATTATACCTATATACAAATTTTGATCAAAATCGTTGTAGAGATACTAAGAAAGTTTTTTTTACTTAGATAATCTAACTTTATTTTTACGTATAGATATCTAATTCCAAAAAGCATTATGGCGATTCTTATGAAAACCAATATACCAGGTTTCAATCCTAATCAGTAAAATGGTTTATGTTCTAGACCAAGATGGAAGCACAAAGACTGACGGTATCACAAAAAAAACTTTTTTTAGTATAAATGGATACGTACATACCTACCTACCTACCAAACTACCCACCTACACACGTACACACGTATATAGATACATATATACATACATACATACATACATATATATATATGTATACATACATACTTAATCACACCATTCCCATAAGGGGTGGTCAAGAAACTCTGAATAGAATAAAAAAAAGTACTTACTTAATCCAACCTCACTAATTCTCTCCACATTTCTCTATATTCGTTATAAAAAAACATTTCTCAGTGCACACCCCACATCTTGTAAGAAGTTTTTTTGGGAACCCTCTCAATTAAAAAGCAACCAAAAACTCCGCCTGGAATACTCAAAAAACTAACTGCCATATAATTCTTAAATTCCCATTACTGCTTTATTTTTGTACAAAGGAGCAATAACAGCATTCTTCTAGTCATTAAGAACATTTTAAATCCAAACACACACAGCGAATAACTCACACACTTTAACAAATTTGTTTGCCCCACACTTACTTATTTCACTTTTGATCACATCTACATCCACAGCTTTGCCATTTTTTAACACTATTTTCTTTAACACATCAGCCGTGTATATTAGTTGACCTTTCCCTATTTTCTGCTACCCTCTCCACATTCTCACCAAATAATTGCTCGAAATACTTCTTTCATTGCTCTCTTATACTGCTTTAAACATAGATCATTCTATTACGTCCATTATAAATGACATGGGTCTTTCCTTAATTCATTCTTTAACTCACTTCCTGAACTTATTTTTATTTTCTTAAACAACAATCTGCATTCTTTTTCCTTCTTTTAAACTCATTTTTGCCTTCCTATCCTTTACTACTTTCTTCACTATCATATTCTACTCTTTTTATAAGTCCCAAAAAATCTTACATCCTGTTTCATTATTATCAGCAATCATTTTCTTATACAATTCTTTCTGATTTGTGCACAGCATTTTTTACATTGTTTTTTATATGTTAAGCGATATGCATGGATATTATTCTTGCATTATCTATTTAAATGACAGATCAACCGACAGGTTACACAATACTTTGTGTATTTATTTTATTGGTAAAGTAATAAAATGACTGAATATAAACCTAGAAAAATACTGGTTGCCAAGATATTTGTAAAAATCTTGTAGATATTTGCAAACATATCCTAGACAAATATACTTAAAGTTCGTTCACGGTAGGAGTTTACCTGGGAAAGGACTTTTTTCCCTACCAGAAATCTATTATATAGTAGGATATTGGTAAGAAAAAAGACCTTTCAGAGGTAAACTCCTACCGTGAATGAATACATACAAATTGTGTACATTGCAAGTCTATATATATATATATATATATATATGAATAGTTTAAATTAAAAAGACATATGTAAGCACAATAGCAGCCTGTTTTTCAACACTGCTTTGCTCGCTAATGATATTGTGTAGTGGAATGTAGTTTATACTGTATTCTTAAATATAAGGAATACAACAGAAGAAATCTCATTTTGATCCGATGACTACTTTTTAATGTACTGAAAATAAACAAATAGACGGAATTTAACTTACAGAGATATATTGAGTTTTACTATGTATATGCTCTAGTAAATATACTATCTATCTGTTTAATACAAAATTGTGTATTTGTGTCAGACCCCATATTGACATATTCTATGGGTCTAACTTGACAAATGAGAACCTTAATATAAATGTTTTAAACTGATGTTGTTAAACCATTACTTTTTAAAGGAAGTCGAAAACTTCACCCCCTTTAACACCTTACCCCTATAGCCGCATATCTGGAATTGCTTAGTCTATGGAGTCCATTTTAAGGTGAAGGTATCCCTTTAAGGCTTACCAGAAGAAATCCCCCCTACCCTCTTACATAATTAGCACACGGGCTTGCAGCTAAGTTGAATTCAGTGAAACGTATTGATACAAGATAATGTTTGGTGTAAATATTTTTAATTTCTGATGAAATAAAATAATGAAAAATTATTCATATTCCATTTAGTTAATAATGTCAATTATTATTTTTCAGATGAACTACAATTTTAGTATAAAATATCTACGAACTAATGAAAGTAGTATCGGTTCCGTTTCTATGATTGTGAGAAATTATAACTTTCTTTATGAAATGTGGGCTCACGTAGTTGATTATAACTATAGAAGATTAATTTCCCGATTTCCACTGAGAACATACGGGTAAGTTCTTACTTATCTTTTGTTATTAAAATATAAGCTATAGTGACAATTTGGAAATAAGTAGTATTTTGAATTAATATATATTTATTTCATTGTTCTTTTAAACACTCTAATAATATATTCTTAAAATTGAAATATGATACTTGGTCACAGGAATCGAATTAGGTACCTTTGGCTTAGTACGCCAATTTTCTACCACTGAGCTATCAAGCTCTCGTCCCTTTCTCAAGGTCATTCTTAACTCATATTTTAAGACAGAGTCTATGATGGACGTGCGGAAATTGTCGGCTACAAATGTCTGATTTTATTATGATCACAAGGTATCCTGAATTCCTGGGTCCGATATTCCTCGGTAGCTCAGTGGTAGAGCATTGCCATACTATAATCAAAGATTCGAGGTTCAATTCCTATTTTTAGGGGTCATTTTTTAATTTTTAAAATATATCTAGATGGAGAATTCCACGCTAAAAAGAAAAAATAATAGCTTTGGTTATTTGATTCTTAATATTCCATCGCTTACAATTATAATAGTTGTACAAGTGGCAGGCTGCAATAAGCCAACTACCGAGTGGAAGGTGATTGCGTTTTCTGATAGCTCGTGATCTTAACAATGATAACCTTATCACATTCTAGCTTTGAAGTGTTCCATTTGATTGGGAGGTTAGAATCGAGCTATTGTGATCTGAGAATGCTCAAAACATTCATTTTAATCGATATGCCTTAATAACTTTCTTAACTTGTTTTTGTGACATGTTGAATACCAGTTGAATTTTATTGGACTACACAGGCCTTACTCTTTTTACATTCGTTGTATTATAATAAAGTTATTTGAACCAGATTTTAAAATACTATATCATTTTTAGCTACCGATTAAATGTTTGGTAAGTATGTGAGGAAAAGATGTGTATTATGATAAAATATAAAATTGAGTAATATCAGTATATAAACGTAAATCCATAAAGTAGGATTACATTAACAAAAGATGTAACTAAGCAATCTCAATACTCAGTGGCGAAGCGTGATGGTAGATTTTAGGTGGGCCAAGACATTAACATGCATTAATGGGCACACTAAACGATGTCGAAAATGGGATATTTATGAAGTTTTATAATATAACACAGGCAGAATAATAATAATATTAGAAAAAAATTAAATAGTCATTTTTGATAGTTACAATGTCACTCAATTTTCAAAGGTACATCCACTAAATTCTTAAACATTACTGATAAAATATTACTAAATACAATTTAGAAAGCTCAATAAAATAATAAAATTCAGATCATCAACACAAAACTAAACTAATCTACACCAAAATAAACTTTTGAAACACAATTTGTATGATGAGAATGTAACACTAGAGAGCTAGGGATAGCAGGCTTACCGGTTACCTTCAGTGGCTGTGTAGAACAGTTGCACGCGCATTACATTCAATAGCTCCACACAGGCCTGATTCTACGGGTATGTTAGACGGAAAGGTATCAGCTTATCTTTACAAAAGAAGTGACACATTTGATTCACATGCTAACATGTAACTATACTTTAAAAATGACCATTAAAATTTCTATTGTAAATCGGTTTTAGGTAAAGAAATGTTTTCTCTCCTTTTAAAAACCTTCTGGGATAGCTGAGATTATCCAACTTACCCCGACGCCTTACCACTCTGAATTACTCTTATCTATACTTGAAACCCATTAATACAAACAAGTGAATTTGACAAGAACCTACCAATGAGTCGATTCTCAGATTAATGATAATATTTATTTTTCACAGAGCTGACTCAGTGTTTGTGAATGGTGATGACATTTCAGAGGAAGTAAGGCAACTCATTAAAACATTACTCAAAGAAAATTACAAGAAAGCTTTTGGAGATGGAGATTCATTGGCTGGTCGGTTTTACAATTACATATACTCAAGGCCACGAGATGGTGATCTTGATATAAACGACTATATTTTTGTTACATAAATTAATAGTTTTATAAATTCTTAAATATTATGTATAAAACTTTACGGGAGATGGTTAGTGAAGAAATATATGATACATTGTTGTTTATTTTATTAAAGTAATATTATTTATCATCTTTAAATTATTGTTGTTATATAATTATTAAAGGGCTTACTTGTGATGTTTTGATTATTTATTCATTATTTAGTATACTTATATAATACTAACAACAAATCTGCCATCCAACACTCCTTTATAAATATAAAATAATATTGTAATATTGGATGTAATTAATGTCAACTTATTGGAAATATGTAATATTATAAAAAATATGATAGTTGTATATAAACACTAATTTGAAACATAATCCCGATGAACGACTTAGCAAATTTAGTACTAGTGTGTTTCGGCTGATAGTGAAGAGCTGGAATAATGGCTTTTAAATTCTTTTTTCACCGCATAAAATTAACTGATCGGGCTGTACGCTAAAAGCCATTTAATTAATAAATATATTTGTGCAGGCAAATACACCTAAAGATTTATGTTAAGTTCTGACATGTCAACAGAACTATTATTAAAAATGAAATATGCCCAAATAACAGGAGTAGTCAAATCCATGGGACATGAAATTTTATGGTTATTTGACACTTGCTATGTCTATGTTTTTTAATCCATGGTTTACAGTAAAATTATGTATCAGTGAATTTATAAAATAAAAATTCATAAATTAATGATGTTTTTTTAAAAAAAAACTACTCACTATATAAAACTGTTCTTAATTGTAATCGTAATTTTAGTTGTAAATTATTTGGTATAAATATTTTAGAAATACACGTGTTTCAATTCTTTAAATTAGATAAACATGCAAGACACAGTGTTTGTGAAATGTTGTCCATACATTTAAACTTGTTTTAATATTAGAGCCAAATAGAAGGTTATAGAGAAAAACTTTCTTCGGTATACTCGTGGTCTAAGTCATCACTCTTTTTGTTGAGTAGGCTGCCGATGATAGGTAGATCAGTGTTATAATCCCTGTGGGGGTTTATTTAGGGTTAGAGCTAGGATCCAAAGTGATAATGGCGGGAGTCCGGTTTTAGTGTTAATCATAGGTGTAGAACTGGTTATTTTGTGGAAACTTGTTTTTATTAATTTAAAGAAATTGATCCTTAATAATAATGTTTGCACACACAATGTGGCAGCTTAATTTATATAACTCGGTGATTCACAGACTGAATTTGAAAATTGGAATTGATTTATTGCAGCCCACTTCTCAATAAGGCTGTAGACAGAATGAAGAAAGAAGCATTCTTTTGGAGTATATTATTCGAAATAAATATTTCTATATGTTTCTTTCGGTCTTACTTTCTCTGTTTAAGTTGCACCATGTTCTATTTGTTCCAAAAGAAAGGAAGAGAGAAAGATAGTGTGTGTGGAAGGGGTTATATTTCCCAAATAGGGGAAGTCCATGTATTTTGGACTAGCGTGTAACTTGGACCAGTATTATTTCGGAGCAAGCATGAAAGATGGCACCACCTCTCAGATGGAGAAGTGATCATTGGGTGTCAAGGACCTGATTACACCACTTTGGTTCACTCGAGCACGAGTATCTGGGCTGGGAGGGTGATTAACCAGCGTGGCTTGACTTAGCTTATTATTTGGGTTCAGTTGCAGGAAAATGTATTGTTTACTTCCAAGCTAGAAATGAAATGAAACTTTATTTGTTTTTCAATAAAACCCTAAGGTAAGATATTTCATAATTATATTTAAGTATACGTAACTCTAAACTGAATAGTTTTATAACATATCCTGTAATTTAGACCACACAATATTGGTCATACAATGGACTTGTCTACTGCAGTAGAAGATGATCTTGTCCTTCATCTGGTAATTTAGGAAAATATGTTTTATGGGTAAGCGTTCTAATTTTATTATTTGCTAAACAGCTATTTTAATGATTGTCTGCTTAATACAATTTAAGTGCGATAACTTTAAAAAAAAACTCCCAAAATTTTACTTTACTCAACAATAATTTAGTATGCATATAAATATATATATCTGTATCTGTCTATAATAGGGTATAGCCATGGTTCTTTTTTCCAGCCTGATTAGAAAGGGTGTGATGAAACTTGCGTTTGAAATAGCAAAGGCAAATAAATTGAAGACGCATTTCAACAAGGACAAGCAATCAGATGGCAGGGAATGGTTTGAAGGCTTTATGAATCGTCACTCTGAGCTGAACCTAAGACAACCAGAGCTAACCTCTCAGGCTATGGCTTCTAGTTCTAACAAGGTTGTAGTCTATACGTTATTTGATGTACTAGAGAATAATATTGATGAACATAAATTTACTGCTGAACGAATATTAAATATGGATGAAACTTCTCATACAGTTGTGCAACGTTCTGAAAATATCGTGGCCCAGAAGGGAAAACACGAGGTAGAAGCTATTACTTGTTGTGATCGAGGGAAAAATGGGACAAGGGTTTACACTGTCAGCGCAACAGATTTCTACGTCCCACCAACGTTGATCTACCCCAGGAAGAGGATGAAGGAATCTGTTTCATTTGGAGCTCCACCGCACACAATATTCTGCTGTCAGGATAAAAGGTGGATGAACGTCAAAATATTCTGTCATTGGATTGAACACTTTGTGGCAGTCGTGAACCCTTCAGCTGAAACAAAGTTTTTGTTGATCCTGGCTGGGCCCAGAAGCCACACCCAAAGTCTAGTTGCCATTGAAGTTGCCTGAAAGCATGGAATAATTATGTTGTCACTGCCATCCCATTGTATCCATCGGATGCAGCTTTAGAGGTGTACTTCTTCAAGACACTAAATACATACATGGGATCATCAATTTAGAAAAAAATAAGGGAAAATTCTGGGAAATAGCTAACAACTGATAACGTAGCGTCCCTAGTCGGTATTGCATTCCCAAGAGCAGCAATTATGGAAATTGCTATCAATGGATTCAGAGATAGTGGATTATGGCGGGTGTACTGACATGTTTTTACTGATGCTGACTTTGCTCCATCAGCTGTAATGGATCAGCCTGAAGCTCGTCAAGATAAGGACACATCATAGGCTACAGATACAATATCAACTCCAGGCCCTTCAAATGCGACCCAACATGAGAGTCCAGATTATGTTCCAGCTCAAATAATTATATTCTTAATTTCATCCAGTGCAGATAGATAGATTGGGTGTTATTTTACTAAACTGACCTGGCCACAGCCAGGAAACAGTTAACGATAATGAAGTGGTATTGATGGGGAGCCTAGTTTTATACAACCATAACATTCTGTTATCGATCATCAAAATTATTTAATATGCATATTGTATACATTAACAATGATATGCGGCTCTGGTAAATTAATAGTTTAACACCACAACATGTATTTATTTTACAACAAATGACAAATACTTATCTATTAGGAAGTTATCAAATTTTTACTTGTGGAACTAATTGCAGAAAATTAATAATTTACAAGACAAAATAATGCAATCTATATATTATGTAATAACAAAACAAATGATGAAACAAATTTGCGAAATAGATATTAAAGTTTTATACATTTTGTTTATTTTAACCCCCCTCTCAAACGTATCATCGGCTTCTAATATTTGTCAGGATGTGTTGTGGCTGATGATGGGGGAGGAGGGGTGGGACTGGAAGAGGGAATGGATATATGATTGTGTGTGTTGTGGCTGATGATGGGGGAGGGGG
>CABFVX010000455.1:225243-290064 GCA_902151425.1 Timema shepardi
AGGGAATGGATATATGATTGTGTGTGTTGTGGCTGATGATAAGGGAGGAGGGGTGAGACTGGAACAGGGAATGGATATATGATTGTGTGTGTTGTGGCTGGTCTTGGGGGAGGAGGGGTGGTACTGGAAGAGGGAATGGATATATGATTGTGTGTGTTGTGGCTGATGATAAGGGAGGAGGGGTGAGACTGGAACAGGGAATGGATATATAATTGTGTGTGTTCGTGATTGACGTTTGACTTGGTTTTATTCTTTTATTAATACTAGTATGTCTATTACAAATGAGATATTATAAATATAAAAAGTACATTTAAAAGCTTGTGTCAGACAAGTTTTGTAAGTAATAGCCAATGACCTGACTGACCTCTAGGTGATCATACAGATATAACAAACCCTGGCACCCTGGACTCGAGTGTAGCCCTCAATACAAGTACTGGTGTCCTGGCGTTCTATTCCGCCTTTAACCCAAAACTGTCAGAGTGACTCCCTATACTCGGTGGTGATTAGTCAGCCCAGTTAGCTGGGATACACTAATATTTAACCTGAATTCTGGCCTGGATTACTGTATGGAATTCTGACACACTGCTTATGTTGTCAGCTCATAGGTTGTCTTTCTTCTTATATTAATAAGTATATTTCCAAACAAATATACACCAAGCTTAATTAATATTATTCTTATATTTCCACATTGTATAATTAAAATTTATGTTTTGATATTTATAGTGGAAAAAACTTCTTTATTTCCAGGGTAACATCCATCAACGGGCCTTCATACTCCCAAAAGAAGCGTTTTACACAAAGTGTATAAAGAGAGTGTATCAGTAACAGTCTTTGTCATTATTCTAGGCACTCTCTATTCAAAATAGTAAAATATTTGATGACAACCAGGGGACATTTTATATTGTTTTAGCTTTCAGTTGAAATATATGAGAGAAAAGTAGAATAAATATTTTATTTTATGCATCCAATTACTCTATACCTGTATGAAAACCATAAAAACCTTCAATGGGGTCGACGTCAACGTTAAAGGTTTCATCAAAATAAAGATCTTTAGTTGTTACTAAATTTTTCTATTATTTTGAGTCTTCAAATATTAGATATCTTGGATTAATAACATGGAGCAAGGTTTTATATTAACCTTTAAAACTGAAGAAACGCAATTAATTCCACAAAAATTTTGTATATTTGTCAATTTTGGTAATTTGGCTTTGAATAGTTAGCCCTGACTTAGAATAAAAATTGAACTGCTTAAATAAATACGTCGATTTAAAAATATTTATAAATTTCCCTGTCATTTTGTTTCTCCTTTAAGCACTACGTCAAGTAACAACTGCTGAGATTTACCCATTAAGATAAAATCATCTTGACCTAAACACTAATTATATAACTTCATAAAATATAATTTAAAAAAAATGTCATTACTCTCTACAGTGTCTTAGTTAAATTACAAACTTCCTCTCTAAAACCTTAACAAAAACAGATAGTTTTGTAGTAATAAAATATAAGCAACCAGAAAAATAAGGTAATCATTTAAACAAGTGACAAATGAATAATTAAAA
Organism: Timema shepardi; assembly: GCA_902151425.1. Lineage (NCBI taxonomy): Eukaryota > Metazoa > Arthropoda > Insecta > Phasmatodea > Timematidae > Timema > Timema shepardi. Next base: position 226,803 of record CABFVX010000455.1, read on the forward strand.
TCGTCGTCTAAGTTAATACAAAAATGTACTGAAAGTAGCACAACCAATGAGGAATTCTATGTTTGATATGTCATGTAGTTTTTGGTGGTACGGGTAGTTGCACAGACATGTTGAAATCTAATGGAGCTCTTCACCTTACAAAGTGGCCACAAATTACTGTGCCATCTTAATTTAAAATTCACTTTGGACATAGTTGTGTTGTATTTACTCGTCAGTTGCTCTACTATAGGGCCCTTTGTGTGGTTCTGTACAGTATGATGCTGTGACGTCACCGCCACAAAGAGAGAGTTGTTCCAAGCTCACAGTATTCACTGATCTCAATGACCCGCGGACCATTTCACCAGCTACTAACTATTATAATATTGTGTAGTTATAATCTTGTTCTTATGGAAACAATGCAAAACGTGTAGTTACCAAATTAAGGTAAGATATCTGATAATGCTAGGCATTGAAAAATAACGAAAATAAATATTACTATGAATACTATTATATTTAATAAAAAAAATACTAGATTAGATAGGCACGAGCTTTATAAGGGTTGATTTAAGTACTCAAAATAATAAAATTATAAAATATGCATATATTATAAACTTTGATAAAAGTTAGCATGGACCAGATAGTGTAAACCTCTTGTTACCATTAAATAATATCATTGGAAGTGTGGTGGGAAAACCAGACAAGAAGTTTAGCAATCATAAACATAGTTAGTTTTATTAAGAACAAAATAGAAAGTAAGTACACAATTAGAGGTAAATATAACAATTAGGCGTGAAGCGCTTAATCTCTCAGGTTTAAATAATTCTACTAAGATAAAGAAATTAATTGACATTACAATATCTGAAAGATATAATAGAAACATAAGGTTTAAATTATGGTTGTAAATATATGGTACGTTCTATGTTTCTTTCAGATATAGCTTAAAGTGCACGCAACGGTGCAACGTTGCAACTCTTAATATACATCGATTCAGGCAATAAAATATAAACATAAACGCGTCTTCAGATCTAAACAACATAACGCTGAATCAAAACAATAAACAGAACGCGGTGTAAGGCCGAGTCTCATTTCTAACACCTAAGTACCCTGTGCTCCCAGTTAAATAGATAGCTAAATAACTTCATAAACATTTAATACGCAAACAAGAAAAGGACGGGCAGAATGCCCGAATCGTCGAGAGCACCAAGGCGTGGCCGAAAATATATACATTAAACCAAATATACGTAAAGTACGTATAACTAAATCAAACAGTACAATTAGGATGAATTGAACCTAGTACAAAGAGAAAGAGAATGCAGGCGCATTCGCATAGACCTGCGCGCAACATCTCATAAATCTAACTTCAAATATTTACAAGTCCTGAACAATAATTTAGACAAGATGTCCCCCATTACGCCAAAAATGTAATTTAGAATATAAAATAAATTATGGCCCTTAGTCGCCGTCCTCACCAAGCTCAGTCGGTAGTATAATAAGCGACTATTCAAAATCGTGATCACTATATATACATTATTGTATCCACAGAGAGACGGGGAAAGGGCAGTAAGGATAGAAGGGTGTTTCTGTGACTCATTTGCATAATGGGGTGGGNGGGCTAGAGGGAGTCAGGGTTCTCTCTCCCGGTGGGCAGGGTGTGTTTTTTCTCTCTCTCTCCCGGCGGGCAGGGTTGTGTTTTTTCTCTCCCTCTCTCTCTCCCAGCGGGCCCGCGAGTTTTTTCTCCCTCGCACGGGCAGGGTATGTTTCATGACGTAGTAGTATACCGTATGGGTAGGGGGTTAAGGTACTATCACAGGGGCAAGCATGATGTAGTGGCTGGGGTATGCCACACAGGGTGACAGGTGTGACAGAAAGAGTCTAAATATTTTTATCTGAATCACCGAAACACAAACTTTAGAACATAAATTTCTTTATACGTCTCATAAAAGTGACAAAGATTTGTGTCGAGTAGGTCGACAAAAAAAAAACATAAACCTTAGGTTCAAGATCCGTGAACCTTGTGGGAGGGGGAGGTGCGACTTGGAGATAGGTCATGCATACCGTATTTCTTCAATAAAATCTGGGGTGTAATATAATGCACCATTTAACGTAAGCTGTCGTATTGAATGAAAGATATTGTGTGTCGGCTACAGTCCTATATTTTAACGTTCAGCTACGTAATGAATCGTTCGTTCAACAATTCAAAAACTTGTGTGACAACGTTTTTTTTATAATACTACCATACCAGCTTGTTAATGTTCTCTGATAAATTACCGCTCTATCACTAACTGAATTTGAATCCTGATTATAGAGGATCAGATGATGACTTTCTATCTTGTACAATTCAACTCCAGAGCCTAGGTATTGGTGATATTATTAACATCACAGTAATTAATAGCCGGATAATTATCCGGTATTAGGAAGATTCGAAAGTTCATGGCCTCCAGAATGTAAGCCAACCATTCGGCGCTATGTTGAGACACCTACTCCATTCAATCCCTAACCTGTCATCCTACCTCATTCAAATCCAGTTTCACATTATCCAATCATTGATGTCCTAGCCTATCGTGATGCCTTGTTTCACAACTAAAACTTGTGTACACACCTGTCATCATCCATACGCACCACAATTTAAGTAGATTATCTATTTTGGTCTTGATAAAATCAACAAACATTGTTTTAACAAATAAGAATCAAATGAAATTCATCCGTTGGTTCTGCATGTTCGTAAGTTTCCCCTTTATTAATTCAAAACTAATAATCTGATTTCTACCAAAATTTGCTCACAAATATTTTCCCCTCTTCGAGCTACATGGTTTATTTATACTATCTCTTCTCCCGACTATTACGATGAGATATAACCCAAAAACAACTAATTATTATTATCACTGCGTCTTACTACCCGTACGCACTTACGCTAATGTGTAATGGTAGAGTGAGTGTGAGATGAAATGAAGGACCTACAGTTTAACGTAGGATCCGAACCAAGCTGGAGGCCTGGCAGTCCCTACATTCACAATATGTCTTGTCAGAGGTTAAGGAAGGGTTTGGTAATCAGATAAATCTGTGTAATTATAATAATAATAATAATCCATATTATGATGAAAGACCAAGCTGCTTTAGACCAGTTTGTGTGAGTGGAATTTGAAACCGGTCAACCGACGTAATTTAACGAGAAGCGACCTGACTTGTTCATGTGTGAACATTTGCCCAGAGTGGTCCAATAGTTGGTGGACGGAGCATACGTTGCGGTATCTCATCATAACCCAATTAAATCCTTTGTTTTGCTTCCGGCGTTAACCCGTACTTTCTAGTTCAACTGTGTCGTGTTAAAATGAAGACACACGATATTCTGACCGGAGTTAAAGGCGATAATACGCGATGGCAAGGCTCACTGATGATAAATTTGGGAGCATATATTATCCAACCTCCTATTTCTAGTCTCTCTTTCTTTCTCCTCTATCCGCCTTCTTCATACACGACATGATTGAAAGTTCCAACTGGACAGAGAGAGAGAGAGCCGCGGGGAATGCCTCTCTGGTATGATGACTGTCTAAAGAATGAAGGAGGAATGCAGTCAATAAAGGAGAAGTTGACGTAGGGATACATAATGTGGTCTGGTAACTTTTCAAAGCCATCAGCTGTCAGTCAGTTACAAAGAAGCTATGGGACTACTGTACAAACACGGGCGCAAATAGTAGTGTGTATGTAGTAACATCATATGACTAGAATTTTTTCCGTTCAATTAGCCATTTTTTGGCCCACATTTTTATTTTTCTGGAATTAATCCCTAACGATGTTATTAGCTCCCTTTTAACAGTAATGAAGGAATGATTTGTTGTTTTGTCATTTCTATAATTAAGTTATTTGGAAATATTTGTGCTTATGAAAGAGATACCAGATACCGGAGTCAACTGAATTGGAGTAAGAAACGAAAACATCAAGAAACTGGACCAGGGTAGAGATACTTGGAGGAGGGTCATAACTGGATCAAGGTGGAGAGAATTGGAGGAGGATCATAACTGGACCAATGTATAGAGAATTGGAGGAGGATCATAACTGGACCAAGGTAGAGAGAATTGGAGGAGGATCATAACTGAACCAAGGTAGAGAGAATTGGAGGAGGATCATAACTGGACCAAGGTAGAGAGAATTGGAGGAGGATCATAACTGGACCAAGGTATAGAATCTTGGAGGAGGATCATAACTGGACCAAGGTATAGAATCTTGGTGGAGGAATTTCAGAATGTATAAACCGAATACGGAATAAGATTACACTCTTAAGCGTAAAAGTGTCTTCTTCGCTATTACAAAGCAAAACAGGACGTTGGACAAACCACTCTGTTTGAAGCTGGCTAGATGTGTTGGTAATAATTGTGTAGCCTACTTTATATAAACATAATCTCTTAGTTTTTACCTCCCGTACAGGCTCTACTGGAATAGGGACGTTGAAGGTAGAATTTGGAGAAAATATATTTGCATTTGCATAGAGGGAGAATTGGAAAACGATTTTTAAAAAAACAATGACTATTTTTTAGATATTTTTAAGAATTTAACTGTTGTCTCGACGTTATATCCCTAAAATTCGTCGGGTAAAACGTAAACTCATTAACACAAGAAATCTTATATTGACCGGCAATGACTTCGCAAGTAAGCAACGCCCTTAACTCCTACCCCTTAACAGCCCATATGTTAGATGAACTCTATGCTAATGTTAATGTTAGTGCATCATAATAACCCCAATTTAATAATATGAGGAGAACTGCTAAGCAGGGTTGTGGAGGCGGTAAGTCAGGCCTTCAACTCTCTATATTTTTCTGTCCATCTCCCGACACCTTCATAAATAGCGAAAGTATATTAATTTGTAATAATATAGAGTAAAATAAAATAAATATGATAAGAGTTATGAAAACACGAATCAGACAATATTATTTTTAATTTATTATGTGTGCTTCACTTTTACACAATAATTCTAAATATTTTTTTAGTGTTATATTTTAAAATGCTAAATGCTAAATGTTTCATACATACCAGATTATTTAAACATATATAACTTGGATTTACTAATAGTAAAGGTGTAACTTGGAGCCAAAATGGCTGAAATAGCACAGTTTAAAGACAAAAAGTAAAATATACATTTTAAGCCCAAATGACTGACAAAGTGAAAGGATTAAATATGATATAATTACTTAATCTTTTTACCATTTTCAAGCGAAATATTTTTGAAGTCCAATAATTATATGGAACTATAAAAATAATAGAGAAAACAAAAGGAAAGTTGAATATATTTTTCAAGGGGAACTCAATTTAAGTATGAATAAGCGCATGCAAAAGGGCCGACCGGCTCACGTGCACCGTTGGGTGAAGGGTTGTTGACCCGACAAATAAATTAGATGCCTTAAGGGGACAAGGTGCCAAATATCGGAGTATTGGAGAGCTTAGAGGCTCCTCCTGTGTAGGTAGGGGTAATGTAAAGACGAAGAGGGATAAGTTGTTGATAGGCTGTAGAGATTGATTGATATGGTGTGGAGACTTCTTGATAGGATATGAAGGAAATATCAGGGACTGTTAAATATTCTATTGGATTCCTTCTTAACATGGAAATAGGTGTTTGATCAATGATATTAATTATATGAACATTTTAAACCGGTTGCTCTGCAGCAATGAAGTATTGCTGGGAAAACGTATGTAGGCTAATGGAGGGAATCCTTTACCTCGAGGATACCAGATTTTAACAGTTGGAAATGTGACATTTTTACCGCAATAAATAATAAAGCACATCATGGTTTGGATATATGTTATGATCTTGAGGAAACGATGACTCATCCAAAATGCAATAACTTGATTGTAACACTTCTTGTTTTTTTAATGGTAGTCAGGTGTAGGTTATGTGACTTGTGTGTAATTTAAAGATAATGTTTGTATTGCCCTTAACGATAAATCATTATTACTTTAGAGTTGTGACTGGTAAGATCATTCAAAATTATAAAATGGATTTAAGATTGAAATTGAGTAACATAATTTATCTAAAAATTAACCCAAAACCATCAAAAATCGGTTCAATTCATATTTTTCTAAAATGACAAAATCTATTTAACGTTTGTGTTAGCCTATTTTTAGACATTTCATTCAACTAATCGTTATAAGAGTAAATTTGACACTATATTAGAAAGAAACATTAGTTTTTGTACTCAATCTAATATCATCCACGTGAGTATTTTTAAATATGGTGTCAAGGCTAGCCCATAGTATTAATATTCGTCTAGACGAAAGGCCACTATCACCCACTGAGATAGCATCGTCCCCCAGGCAACCAACATTCCTCGAAATGGTTCATTTCTGATAAATCTGTCTGGGGGAGCTGACTACCACCAACAGTCTATCATAAAACAAGATGAAATATCAGCACCATGGTGAAGATAAGTATGTAAGCCATTCACTTTCTGTTTCCAGGGAAAAAACTCTTCCTCCGGTAATGAGCTGATCGTGTCATTAATGAGAAACTCTCTTCGTCTCAGCGATGAGATAAGGTTCAGTCACATCCTGTATCCAGTCAAAGGAGCCCTTCCACAGGTATTAACTAATAGTGTAATTTTCCTCCGGAGCTAAGCTGCTCATGTAATTCATGAGGACCACTCTTCACATCGCTAATGGTGTATGGTTCAATCAGTCACAGCCTGTATCCAGACAAGAACGCTCTTCCTTCGCTATAGATATGATCTTGTTATCCATAAGGATTTTTTTTGTATTGTTAGTAACTATATAGTTTGGTGGGTCACATTGTGTATCCAGTCAACAATATTATTCCTTAGGCATTAAACTGATCATGTGATCCATGAGAATATTTCGTTCCCATTGTTAATGAGATATGGTTCAGACAGTAACATTCAGTATTCAAACTTACACACTCTTCCTCCGGTAATGACATGATCATTTTTACATTAGGAGAGATCGTTAATTTATTGATGATATCAGTTTAAGATTGTCATTTTCAGTATCCAGTCACCAACACTCTTTCTCTGGAATTAAGATGATCATGTTTTTAATAAGGACATTTCTTCGCGTTAATATTGATATATTGTTTAGTCAGTCACATTCTATATCCAATTCACATCACTCTTCCTTTGTTATACAGCTGATCACGTGTCCATGAAGATAGTTCTTAGCATTGTTAAGGATTTATGGCTCAGTCACATTCTTTATCAAAACAACAACATCCTTATTCCGATATTAAGCTATTCTGCTAGAATGTGCTTGCAACAAACAGGCTTAATTTATAAAATTATCATTATGAATGCGGTTACACTCTATAATGCTCGTATATTTTACGCCACGGCTACGCTTGTATACTTTAAAATTAAAAATTGAAAGAGAATCAAACTATATCACTGCAAAGAGTGAAATTTTCTATTCAATTTATTGTAATTAAACCAAGAGTTATTATTTATTGTATGCTCATTTTCATTGGCGTATGGTCATTGATTCAAATAAAATATTTTTATAGAAGGAAAGTAAAGTATGTCTTTAAAAATAATACATGTTTAATATGTCGGGGTACCAACATTTTATTGAAATGCTAGAATTTAGAGTTAATAAATTTGTCTACGAAGATAATGTTTTTAATTCTCTTATTAGAAATTTATGGAACAGTATATAAAATTAAATTATTTTTCTACGTTTTGTTCAGCTTAGGTATGGAATGGAAAAATATCCCACCTAGCTCAACACGTTAAAATGTGGAGCGCAAATAAAAAAATGAAGCATATTTTTGTGACTCAGACTTCTAAGCAGTGGCGGCTCGTAGCTAAAATTTTCTGCTCCAGAAAATGTTTAGCCTTTGTTTTAAAATTGGGTAAAAGGAAAAAATCAAGTATGAAAAGAAAATTTATTCAGGAACTTGATACAATTTTAACAAAAAAAAAACCAAACATCTTTTACTTACTTTAACTTAAATTGCTACTGTTCAAGCTTGATATATTCACTTAACAATTAAATCCATTCTTCTTGTTTTAATCAGCGTAAAAAGTTCAATACTTTTCTCCTTGATCTCTGGAAGACAATCGAGGAAATTTTTCTACATTGAAAGTACTGCAAGCGCATTTAGTCTTTCTGTTAAATAAAATAAAAAAAAGGAATAAAATAAAATAGCTGGAAGCAGAATAATAATCTAATTCTAAACTCTTATACACTTTATTACATTCAAGAATATGATACACGGTTTTTAAGCACAACACACACTGGGTAAAAAAACAACTTACTTCACCCTCACGCCAGAGCCGGCACTTCGAGAGCAACAGTGCTCTCTCTACCTGGCAGTCCTGCCTTCCTCCCCACCCCATCCTATGTGCGCATACGCACAACATTCAAACACTACGTCGCTGGCACTGTGAAGCACACAGTACCATACAAATATTTTTGTATCTTTTTCATAAACTGGGGGATGGCTACTGAAGTACTGACATTAATCTTAAGGAATATATATTGTACTACAAAAATAAAGAAAGAATTAAAGAAAAAATGACTCATTGTATTAAATGTTATCGATAATATCAAGTGGAAATAGTGGGCACTGCAGTTCCGCAGTGCTTGTACACGAGCCACCCCTGCTTCCAAGGCATCTTCTAAAGATTGATTCATACGATCACCAAAAAGTGAACGCAGAATCGGTGCAATAGTTCACACACTCTAAGTTGATCCATGATACATTGCAATGCCAACTTAAAACAGCTAATTTCGACCTATTTTATTTTCTAGTGGATAAATGTATATTTTAGACCATTCTCTCGATTGATGTTTTCAAATTGCAATGCTGTGTCGTGATACAACAAAATACATCGATAAACACGCTTTACTCTAACGGGTTATTTCAAATCTCCTCACAAAGGTAAGTGAAGCTGACTGCTAGCTTCTGGCTGTAGAGTTCGTGCGTTGTCAAATACGCATGCGCATTGTTTGGAGATGGCTATCTCTGATATTTGATTGGTTTTCCTGTGCCAAATATCTAGGACAGAGCGGACAAATTAGAGATGAGTTGAACTTCAGCAGAACAGCTCTCACCAATTTAGCGGAAATCTTGTGATTGGCTTAGAGCTCGTCACGTGACCGCGTTTCTGTTACTGCTACTACTGATATTATAAGGTGCGCTGAACAATGTAGTAGGTAACAAAGTTTATATTCTTTGGCATAGTGTTTCTTGGACACTCAGGAGTTAGTAACTCTTGTTGCCAACTGTTCTTCCTGCTATAGTTTTGTCGCATGGTCAACATCGAGATTCTGGGGCTAAGCACAATAAACTGTTCATCTCCTAGATACGTTAATGTTGATCGCTCAAAACGGTATATAGTGGGGCCCACAATGGGACCCCTGACCAAGTTTTTTAAAGCTCTCTCGATGGCCGCAGGATTCAAACCCTGGACAGGACCATAAATATCTAGAGAAGAGTGGTTATTAATCATTTTTCACTTCCAAAGATACAGAACACTGGGGGGAGTCTCTGTGAGTACAAATCCACGCCATAGGTTCCTTCATCAGCGCCGGTAGGTTTTCCATATTCTCCCTGCGGGTAAACTTACATGTATGAACTTGACACCTTACCTTAGGAGCATATAGATACTTTACCTGTGGTCAGTAAATATAACACTTGTAAATTAACCTGCATCACTGGTAGCGTAGTCTAAGGCGTCACTGTCGATACGGGTTTGATTCCCAATCTGGTACATGACCATTCTAGGTGTCAGCCCCCGGCACACTTTGTGAAAATGCGTGTACATTTTCCGTACTCATACCCGGGGCTCACGCCGAGGCTATTGAGTACCGTGTGGCTTAGAAATATACACCCTATAGGCGTATAGATAGATAGCTGTTGACAATTTTTTTTAAAACTAGATAGGTTGGAATTTGAACACTGACCTATCAAGCTGAGGCTATTCTCTAACTCTCCCTCCAGAATACCATGTGGCTTAGATTACGTGTGTGAACTTGTAATCTTACAAGTAGCAATATTATTTAGGTGTTTGTCACAAGATATTGAATACCGGGTGTGAACTTGCCACCTTACCTTAAATATTATTTAGGTGTTTGTCAGCATCAGCGGAGAGGAGGTTGAAATCGAATCCCTGCCTGGTAGAGGAGTAGGGGTTCAATCATTTCCACAGCCAAAGGCTGAACATATTCTAGGCTATTTTCAACTCTCACTCCATGCAAATTCTGGTACACTATCACAAGATATTGAATACCGTGTGTGAACTTGTCACACTACCAACAACATATTCCTACTAGTTTTTTTTATTGACAATCACCAATTAATTTACAAGCAGTAATATTATTTAGGTCTTTGAGTACTCTAGACAGACGACTCTGGCGATGGGTACTCTGGTGATGGCATCGTGAAAGGTGTTGGCGGATGTTGGAAGGGTGGTGTTGTAGGCCTGGGCAATACGGCCACAACGTCCCCTTTGCGGAAATTGTACACAGCACATTCCATATCACACAGGTAGATCTCTTCAATTCTCTCATAGGGTAGTAATTCAGTCGCTCTTATCGTGTGAAAGGTAGAGTCGCAAAACTCTATGTAGCCTCGATCCTGTGGTACACCTCTGTTGTGGTTCACAACTTTATAAATTACATGTCTGTCGCTCACATCCACACTGTGAATATTTTCTGCCATCATATAAGCACACCCCGCAATAGTATGACCCACAAACGTTAAATTAATATAGCCAGCTCTAAGCATGGTTAGCGTAACTGACCTCCAAACGTGCTGGATGATTTGTAGGGTCTACTGTGCAATACGTTGCCGATACCCAACTGCTTGACTCTTAAACGCGTTCAAAGTTCACAACGGTGGGTGAATCGGGTTTTAATCCGGCGCAGGTAAATAACAGTTTTTTTGTTACTAAGCTCACACACGTCTTCATCTGTTAGAGTACCGAAACGACAGGGTAAAAATACACAAAACTCACCATCTAGATAGGCTATTAGGCGTCTCCCGAACTTTGTATCGACTGCTTTTAATCTATCCACCGAGTACTTTTGGTCGACGATTAGATCACTCAATTTTAAGGTCCACACGGCGTCAACAATATTTATCAAATGCTGTAACTTGTCCATCTTGATCCGCTTTACAAACGCTTATAAATGTACGAACAAGCGGGGTGCCCCTTTTATATCTCGGATCGATGTGAAATCGTCAATTAATTAACAATCAACAGGTATGGTCTTGCCCGGGGGAAAACCAACAGAACAAGTCAACAACTCATCACAATACTATTATATAGTTATATTCACTGTCTACGCTAGAATCCGCGCCATGCACCGATAATCAATAATCGATAATCGACAATTAATCATCAACATGTCTTGAGGCTCATCTAAGACGTGGCGGGGAAGTTTACCTTCAGGATAACTACGTAGAAACAGGATGTTTACACTCATGTTCACTCCAACGCCCTTAATTGACAGGCATGGGCATGTTCAAGGTCACCTACTATACGCGTCAGGTCGTCAGTTTGGACTATTAAATGCTGGATTGTGAACTAAGAGACACTGTATATGCATCAAGTGTATAATAAATATATATATATATATATATATATATATTTGTAATATCTGTGTTTTATTCACTGTATAAGCTAGAAACCTTTTCAATCATCAATTAGCAATCAACATGTCTTGAAGGTGTATAATTAATTAGCAATAAACATGTCTGGGTTCGAATCTTGGTCGGGGGTGATATTCCAGGTGCTCAATCATCAATTAGCAATTAGCAATCAACATGTCTGAAGGGCTGAAGGTGTACTACGAGCCACCAGGTAAGGTGTCGAGGATAGGGTTTGATTTACCGTTCAGATACCAAACTCCAACGCCCCTAATTGACAATTAATGGTCATGCCCGGGGGAGGGGGGATAAATACACAGCAACATCACACAAGGATGTTTAAAAGTATGTTTACAAGCATGTTCAAGGTCATATTGCCCTATCTTGTCGGGAACACTACTAATATGTCCTGCCGCCACTATATATACAACACAGCCCAGAGAAAATGGATGACGGGAAAAAGGGTGGGTAATTACACATGGAATACTCGGGAACAATACGCGCTTGACACCATAGCTTCAAAACAGTTTCTTAGAGCTTCGAGATTATCATAGAACATAGACGAGTAAAGTGTATTTGTCGCTAGAGCTATTTGCATCTCAAGTTCTTTGTCACTACTTCATAACAATACTGGTGGTCAGTCTAAATCAGGCCACAGGTGTGCGTAGTTGTGATTGATATTTTCTCGCTTTGTTGTTCTGCATCGACGCTGGGAGTGGTGCAATGGGGTAAGAAACAAGTTTCTCTTCAATTCTTATAGCCCAATGCTACAATTGTATCCAGTTCACCGCTCTAGCAAGACACCAGCTAAACTTATCTTGTGCTTTGCATCAAATTAATTCAATTTACTTGTGCAGTTTTGTTTTAGTCTTACTAAGTATCGCTCTTGCCTATGATAAAATTAACTTTTATTGTCTTTTAACGCCAATAAGACGAGATATTGGAGGGGCGGGGGGGGGGCAGACCCCCCCCATCTACGTCTCTGTACGTATATAAGAAACATGGTTTTATTTTTTACTAAGGTACATGATATATAAAATAAAATAAAATAAAATATTTACACCTCGTTCAATGCAGGGTAACATCTATTTTGAAATAGCTATTGCGGACTTGAACAAGAAACCCTTGGTAATCTCAGATATTCCATCACTTAAAAAATGACAGATGAGATTTTCGGACACCGAAGGAACACTTAATAGTGTTGTCCTTAGAGTGCATATTATCTAATTCATTTGTAACAGGTCAAAGTATGTGAGTTTCCTCCAAATACGAGGCTGTATACTTACTTTTCCAGACTGCACTCCATGTATAGTCAACAGTTGCTTTGCTTTCAGCTGTCTCGGCAGTGCCCTAAAAGTGGCGTCTACATGAATTCACCGCGATGTTTGAAGGGCCTGGCCAAGTTGGGGTGAAAAGAATACTATACATTCGAAATTGTCTCCCGGTAAACGTGTTTCGTAAAATGGTACTCCACTACCGTCCCTCGTATGGAACAAATGAGCACATTCTTAATCTTCAAAAAGGTCTGAAAGCTCTTCCAAACCAGATGGGACGGGAGGTTGAAGACTCTTTCTAGCTCGAAGCATCAAAGATTCAACAGCTGGGACTCCCACCTAATGACCCGCTTCTGGTTACCTAATAAAAATAACATGAAACAACAAGTTTGGCATGCGCCATACATTTAATACATTTTACCATAAATTATGATGATGATTTGTACACTCAATATAAATTACTTAATATTATAATGTTTTTTAACTATGAGAATGATTTTAGCAGCTCTGTTTGTCAATATACTATTCTAAGTTATAGTGTTTACGCGTGTGCGATATATATAGACCTTGATTATAGAAAGCGTCTTATAGAAAATACAAACACTTATTTTTTGCGGCGAGTGCTGATAACATTTTATCTTTATTATTAATTTGTAATAAATAAAATAATAAATTATTAGGAAAGTGGTAGAGTACAAATAAAAGTAAAAAACACTAAAACATATTTACACACTCTTCAATATTTAGATGCTATTATAGCATCTTCATCATGAAGTGGTAGTAGATAGACTGAATAGAATGTTGTCTTCAGTGATGACAACTTGACTGATATGAATGAAAACTTCCCTGGTGGTGTTGAAATTCTCTGAATGTTTCTATATTACTCTATGGATGGTAGATGGTGCTGGTGTAACCTCTGTGTTGAAATTAGCGAATATTTAGGTTGGGTGGTTTTCTAGAGTTTGTGATCCATTGATGTGCTAGCTCCCATCTTCTTAACTGAGACATATTACATTGTGTCTTGTTAAATGATTTAAACACCTTGACAGTGTAGGTGTCCTCAAAGTTGATGTTATGATTGGTGGCGTGTGCTGAAACGGGTTTTTCTGAATTCTTAATTGTGGTGTCATGGTGGTGTCCATTCATTCGTTTACGGAGTTTCAGTGGTGAGACCAACATATTGTGCAGTACATTTTTGGCAATTTAGTTAGTAAATTAGGTTACTGGACTTACATGCGTGATTGCTTTAGATTGTATGGATGTATTTGGTAATGTTGCTAGAGAAAGTGGCTGATAGATGATGAATTTGGCAGGTTTTGCAAGCTGTTTTGTTACAGGGCTGAGAGCCTTGTTGTGGTTGAATGAAGGTTGTATAATTTTCAGTCTTGAGTTTAGGGTGTACCAGAAGCTTTCTAAGTGATGGAAGCTGTTTATACACAAGGAATGGTGTTTTTTGATAATATTGTAGGTATGGTTGGATGCTCTCATTATGTGAAAACCTGACGCTAATATTTTGTTTATCTTTTGTAGGCCTGGGTAATACTTAGTCACTAGAGGTATGGTATCTGGTTTTTAAAGTTTGGGTGATTGTGAAGTTTCAGCTAGTCTAAGTAATTTATTATTATTATTATTATTGAGAGGTTTAGGGTATCCTTTCTCTGCAAAGGCTTCTTGAAGGATTTCAAGGTGGTTTTGAATACCTTCTGGATCAAAGGAGATGTGGGGAGGCCGTATGGCAAGTCTATATGGAATATTCTCTTAGTGTTGAATGGATGGCAGCTATCAAAATGCACATATTGTTGCACGCACGCACGCACGCACGCACGCACACGCACACACATACATACGATCTGCAGTTTTCACTTTTAATATAAATTATAATATCAATACCTATATAATAATAATAATGATAATAATATATACCACTTAAAGTGTTACCTAATTGGCGGCAAAAAATGGTATTTTTTAAAATATCCTTATATAAAAATTGGAGTGTGCTACATTTGGTGATGTTACATCATACCCCCCCATACTATCTTCAAGTCATACCCCCTCCCCCATACTAGTCTTCAAGTCATACTACCCACTCCGTATGAAACCGCAATATTAATAAACTTCCTGCAATAGTAAGCTTCTCTATTTTAGTCCAATGTAGAATCCGTTTACAATACTAAGCAATATTAAACAAGAATAAACTCCCTGGAATCAATAAAATGTTCATGTAATTACCCTTTGTATCTTTTGGCTAGAACAGCCTTCAAGACTGGACTATACTCGCCGCGTCTTAAATTGAAGAGTGGGTCGAACGAGCCTTGGTGTATCTACATCTGACGTGCCAAGTGATTCCGATGGGTCTCAGGAATGACGCTCACAACAGTACTGGAATTACGACTCACCTGCCCCCTGCGGGCAAGACGGAGTCTTCCACCTAGACTGCACGCGATGTGGGACGTCATAGACGTATGTCTGGTCAAAGGGATCTTTTGTCAACACTGGCGGACGTGATGAAGAGAGGCCAGCGAATCTAAGTTTGATCGATGGTGTACGTGTCCTTTCAACCCCAGGCGTCTAGAAACACTATTTAAACCCGGTGATTCTGAAGACGTATCGACTATTAAACTGGACGCCGTCAGGAGAAGTCATTTCCTGGACTATTAAACTGGGCGCCATCAGGAGAAGTCATTTCCTGGACTATTAATTTGGACGCCTTCAGGAGAAGTCACGTCCTAGACTATTAATTTGGACGCCTTCAGGAGAAGTCATGTCTTAGACTATTAATTTGAACGCCTTCAGGAGAAGTCACGTCCTAGACTATTAATTTGAACGCCTTCAGGAGAGGTCACGTCCTAGACTATTAATTTGAACGCCTTCAGGAGAAGTCACGTTCTAGACTATTAATTTGGACGCCTTCAGGAGAAGTCATGTCTTAGACTATTGTATTAGACGCCGTCAGAAAGTCCGGTCCTTGACTTGGACATATTCAGGATGTTTTCGTATTCACTATATTTATTTCATCGATATTATTTTAATAGACTTGAACTATGGCTTGTTCAATTTTGAAGTTAAAGTAACGTAATTATTGGAATAAACCTGAATAGGCAACGTAAACTATTTGCTAAAATTAATATTGTTTGTAATACTAAATTTTGTAATGAGACACCTAATTCTTTTTGCCGCCAATCAGGCGCTAGTGTCAGTGAAGTCACTGGATATATCAGATTGCTATATTTTTGAACTAATTTTTGCTAGAAGTGTTTTATTTGAATTATATGAATTTAGCTGTTAAATGTAAACTCATCTTTTAGACGATGTTTTCTTATTTTGAACTGTTTGGTAAAGTAACGTAAATTTTTGCTGATGTATTGATTTTGACTTTGAATATTTTCCAAATTATTTAATTGAGTTCAGTTGTGATTTATCTAGACTCCTTTTGAATGTTATATAATTTTTATTAACAAGTAGGGATCTTGTTAACGTCCGTAGCTGTGTCAACATTTAATAGTCCCGCAGGAGTTTGATCTATGGTCTGTAAGCCAAACTCTTGTGTTCCCCGAAATATCCGTACGATATTAAATTTAACTTCCCTTTTTTCTTTTTATGTCTGTATTCAATGTTGCATAGCAGACAAATTTTGTATCAATTTAAAAGATGCCCATTAGGCTCTTTTCTTTTTGTAATCAATAATTATCTGACTGGATATTTGTAAAGTAATTTGTTCGGATAGTCAACACCTTAGGTTGTTTTGTCAATATTCCCTGTTGTGAAACTGACATTGTGTTGTTGGAACGAGTGATTGTCTCTTCCAGACTGACCTAGTGGACTTAAGAACATGTTTCATGTTTGGAAACATTTACATGATAGTACTGCGCATTTGTATAATATTATTTTCAACACAGCCCCTGATGGATTTTTGAGGCCATGTAAATTATTGTTTTAATTGTTACTATATTAAATAAAACATTCATATTGTTACCAAATTGTTGCTAATGTATTTCTACTTTATAACTTTTGTAGCTTACCCCCACTTTCCTTTTAGTCTAGTGTGGCCGTAGTTAAGAGGTAGCGGAGTGGGTGGTAACAAGTGGCGATACATTGCTTACTAAATAGGTCACAAAGAAAAAACATGGCCAAGGCAAAGTAACCCTAAATAAACACTTAAAAAAAGATTTTACTTACCTTTCGCACGACTGATCATAAATAAATCTGAGTAGTTCATGTAGGGTCTTTGATTGCTCCCTTAATTCTGGTTTTAATTTCAAAACTTGAACGGATACTGGATCTGCAAGACAGTTGAGTGCTGTAACACCCTTTATTAAAATGTGGCCACCCGTTTGTTCCAACACCACCGTACTTCCTCAATAAGTTTCTTTGCATTTGTCGTAAACTTTATTATTGAACTTTCATTTACTAAAAATGTATTGTTTCTATAAATATAAAGTAAACTTCCCCTTCTATCGAAATTACATGGTCCATTTTAGATGTTTTAAATTGAATATAATTACGTTACGAACACACAACTCCAACAGAATGAGCTCTGAATTTGTAGTGTACAACCAAACAGTGGCGGATTTAGAAATTATGCGCCCCACAGCACAATTATAATATGCGCCCCTCCACCCACTAATATAATTTGCTTTTGGAAAGGGCTTTAGGACATTTCTTGTGTTGTGAGCGCGGGTGGGTTAGTATCAGAGAAAATATTTCTATGAAAGATAATCGGGCGTTTTAAACTATTGCCGAGGGCTTTAAGAAGTTTCCATGGAAGAGGTGTTGAGGGTTGGTGGGGGGCGCGGAAGTTTTTATATACCTTACAGTAGTTTTAGTTAACATTATGAAGAAGGGAAGACTGACGTCAGTTACAAAGCGATCGCAAAGTACATTTATTTAAAAAGAAATATTGTCGTTCTGAATTTAACTTAAGACTATTTCGGTAATGTATGTTAATAACTTATAAACATAATTATTAAAAACAAAATATTATAGTAAATATTATGTTATCCAAAATATTCCGCCACCCCTATTCCCGTGCTTAGTGGTCCTATAGTATAAATCCGCTTCTGCAACCAAAGGGGTTTTATTTTAAAACAAACGTAGCTATGACCTATATAACAGCTAAGCTATAGCATGGCATAGTTAGCAACCTCATACTTAGATATTGAAACAATTTCTTTCAAATTAAACCCACATTTGGGCTTTGAGAGTTTTCGGCTTTCAGAACAGTCTATAATAATAGGAAAGAAAAATACCGCTATTAATATTGTTGTCTATCAAGGTGGCCACTCAAACTAAAAAAAAATTAAAGAATAGCTCCCGCTTTTTTTTGGTGTAGTTTACAAATATGGCACCCTGGAAATCGAAATTGGTAGCTTTCTAATCTTTGCTAAAATATTATAATATCCCGCTATTCTGAGTCTTAAATGCATCACGCAAAGTTAATATGCTTAAAATCCACCAAACTGAATTGCCGAGAATAATACATAGAATTTAATAAATTATTATGACATGTTTAATAATGAACTTAAGATGTGTGTCAATTTCAGATATTTTCAAACGTTCTAGTAAGACCCGCGTAGTTGCAGAACCAGGCGAGCCAGGCTTTATGAAATTAAACAAATACAATTTAAAAGTAATTCTACTAATAATTATAGGGCCTAGACACCACATTTGCAAAAACTCACATTACTTACGAGGAGGTTGGGCTCAAATAAAGACCGGGTGTACAGTGTTCTTTTTTGTTGTCTCTTTGCGAAATGTTTTCCAGCTCTCCCTCAATGCAAATGCATGTACATTTCCACTAAAACTTAACTTATGTTGCCCCACCATTTCAAACAAAGGCATTTCGGTGGACATAGCCCAAGATCTGAATATAAAGCTCATTTAGTCTATTTTGTCGGTGGCAGAGAGGTCGGGGTTCAAATTCCGAACTGTTGTACTGAGGATATTTTTACTAATGATTTAATACCCTCCCTATCTGCAAATTCTCGTACATTACATACAAAACTATTCTTTCTTCATCTTTACATATAATAAATATAATGTATTATAGCTCGAACGGGGACTTATGCACGGTATATACATGAAAAATGGCCATGGGCGTAGTTTGGTTTAAAATAAGGGAAACGAATTTTCTAGCAAGGCCCACTTGTTTGTGTTCGAGGCTACATAGAACGTAAAGCTTCATCATAATCTAGACGTATTTTAATCACGTCTTACTGCCTGTTTAGGTTATACATATATAATATGATAATTACTTTAATGGGATCGGGATGAGGAAGGATTAATTTTAAAGGTAGTTTACCCGAATTGGCTTGGAGGGAGAGTGGGAAACAATCTAGAAAAAAATCCACCCTCAGTGGATACAACCGGGATTTGGACCCCAATCTCCCCATCCTCAAAACCAGCCTAACACGAGAATGACGGATTATACCATGCGGCCACTGAGGCGAGTAATCTTGAAGTCGAAAATGTTCATGAAAATAATACTTTCTTTATGCCTCATGACTGCTACAATAGCTGTGAAGTACAGTGGGGACTAGGTGTGCCCCGTGACTTCTACAGTAGCTGTGAAGTACAGTGGGGACTAGTTGTGCCCCGTGACTGCTACAGTAGTTGTGAAGTACAGTGGGGACTAGGTGTGCCCCGTGACTTCTACAGTAGTTGTGAAGTACAGTGGGGACTAGTTGTGCCCCGTGACTGCTACAGTAGTTGTGAAGTACAGTGGGGACTAGTTGTGCCCCGTGACTACTACAGTAGTTGTGAAGTACAGTGGGGACTAGTTGTGCCCCGTGACTTCTACAGTAGTTGTGAAGTACAGTGGGGACTAGTTGTGCCCCGTGACTTCTACAGTAGTTGTGAAGTACAGTGGGGACTAGGTGTGCCCCGTGACTTCTACAGTAGTTGTGAAGTACAGTGGGGACAAGTTGTGCCCCGTGACTGCTACAGTAGTTGTGAAGTACAGTGGGGACTAGTTGTACCCCGTGACTGCTACAGTAGCTGTGAAGTACAGTGGTGACTAGTTGTGCCCCGTGACTGTTACAGTAGTAGTGAAGTAGGGATAACCTGTGGTGATGAAGTACAGTGGGGACTAGTTGTGCCCCGTGACTGCTACAGTAGTTGTGAAGTAGGGGTAACCTGTGGTGATGAAGTACAGTGGGGACTAGTTGTGCCCCGTGACTGCTACAGTAGTTGTGAAGTACAGTGGGGACTAGTTGTGCCCCGTGACTGCTACAGTAGTTGTGAAGTACAGTGGGGACTAGTTGTGCCCCGTGACTGCTACAGTAGTTGTGAAGTACAGTGGGGACTAGTTGTGCCCCGTGACTGCTACAGTAGTTGTGAAGTACAGTGGGGACTAGTTGTGCCCCGTGACTGCTACAGTAGTTGTGAAGTACAGTGGGGACTAGTTGTGCCCCGTGACTGCTACAGTAGTTGTGAAGTACAGTGGGGACTAGTTGTGCCCCGTGACTGCTACAGTAGTTGTGAAGTACAGTGGGGACTAGTTGTGCCCCGTGACTGCTACAGTAGTTGTGAAGTACAGTGGGGACTAGTTGTGCCCCGTGACTGCTACAGTAGTTGTGAAGTACAGTGGGGACTAGTTGTGCCCCGTGACTGCTACAGTAGTTGTGAAGTACAGTGGGGACTAGTTGTGCCCCGTGACTGCTACAGTAGTTGTGAAGTACAGTGGGGACTAGTTGTGCCCCGTGACTGCTACAGTAGTTGTGAAGTACAGTGGGGACTAGTTGTGCCCCGTGACTGCTACAGTAGTTGTGAAGTACAGTGGGGACTAGTTGTGCCCCGTGACTGCTACAGTAGTTGTGAAGTACAGTGGGGACTAGTTGTGCCCCGTGACTGCTACAGTAGTTGTGAAGTACAGTGGGGACTAGTTGTGCCCCGTGACTGCTACAGTAGTTGTGAAGTACAGTGGGGACTAGTTGTGCCCCGTGACTGCTACAGTAGTTGTGAAGTACAGTGGGGACTAGTTGTGCCCCGTGACTGCTACAGTAGTTGTGAAGTACAGTGGGGACTAGTTGTGCCCCGTGACTGCTACAGTAGTTGTGAAGTACAGTGGGGACTAGTTGTGCCCCGTGACTGCTACAGTAGTTGTGAAGTACAGTGGGGACTAGTTGTGCCCCGTGACTGCTACAGTAGTTGTGAAGTACAGTGGGGACTAGTTGTGCCCCGTGACTGCTACAGTAGTTGTGAAGTACAGTAGGGACTAGTTGTGCCCCGTGACTGCTACAGTAGCTGTGAAGTACAGTGGGGACTAGTTGTGCCCTGTGACTTCTACAGTAGTTGTGAAGTACAGTAGGGACTAGTTGTGCCTCATGTCTTCTACAGTAGTTGTGAATTACAGTAGGGACTAGTTGTGCCCCGTGACTGCTACAGTAGTTCTGAAGTACAGTATGGACTAGTTGTGCCCCGTGACTGCCACAGTAGTTGTGAAGTACAGTGGGGACTAGGTATGCCCCGTGACTGCCACAGTAGTTGTGAAGTACAGTAGGGACTAGTTGTGCCCCGTGACTGCTACAGTAGTTGTGAAGTACAGTGGGGACTAGGTGTGCCCCGTGACTGCTACAGTAGTTATGAAGTACAGTGGGGACTAGTTGTGCCCCGTGACTGCTACAGTAGTTGTGAAGTACAGTAGAGACTAGTTGTGCCCCGTGACTGCTACAGTAGTTGTGAAGTACAGTAGGGACTAGTTGTGCCCCGTGACTGCTACAGTAGTTGTGAAAGTACCGTAGGGACTAGTTCTGTCCCGTGACTGCCACAGTAGTTGTGAAGTAGGGATAGCCTGTGGCGGTGAAGTACAGTAGGGACTAGTTGTGCCCCGTGACTGCTACAGTAGCTGTGAAGTAGGGATAGCCTGTGGTGGTGAAGTACAGTATGGACTAGTTGTGCCCCGTGACTGCTACAGTAGTTGTGAAGTAGGGATAGCCTGTGGCGGTGAAGTACAGTAGGGACTAGTTGTGCCCCGTGACTGCTACAGTAGTTGTGAAGTAGGGATAGCCTTTGGCGGTGAAGTACAGTAGGGACTAGTTGTGCCCCGTGACTGCTACAGTAGTTGTGAAGTAGGGATAGCCTGTGGTGGTGAAGTACTGTAGGGACTTGTTGTGCCCCGTGACTGCTACAGTAGTTGTGAAAGTGACTGCTAGCGGGAGTCTAATGGAGCTTTGATAAGCCTAGCTAGCCAGTATTGGGTATGCAGCTTGCTCTCAAAAATGGAACAAAAAGCCTCGGAAAGCATAGATTTAAAGGGCGTCAACCCGGCAAAGAAAATTGACTACGGATTGGTAGTGAGAAAAGAGGCGTTGGAGAGGCTTATGTTCCAAACAAACCCAGCTGGTTGCTGTTCATGATGATGAATAAAGGAATATAACGTTTTGCGATCATTTCCTTAATATATAATTAACAGTAACTTTAAAATAAATATCTATTTATAAAGCTCTTATATTTAGAATGACCGGCTCTGTGGTCTAAGGGTCAGAGTAGTTGATTAAAGATATAGAGGTCCCGGATCCGATACCTGACGCTTCAAGGTTTGCTGAGAAGTAGCGGGTCTGAAACGAGGCCAACTCAGCCTCGCGAGGACAAATGAAGAGCTACTTGAATGTACAAGTTGCGTCAACAGTCTAGAACACTTAGATTAATGGCTGGGGTGATCGTTGTGCTGACCACATGACACCTTCTATCCGCAGGACTCGGCACTCTCTTCACCAACAGACATCGCCGGTAGATTAGTCAATATGGCTTGAGTGTGGGTTTACGCCATGGATTATTAATATTATAATAATATTTAGAGTAACACGATTTTGCATTGAGAAGTATAACAAAAATTTAATATGTATATATATATATATATATATATATATATATTAAATACATTACAAAACACTTAGTGCTGGGGCTCATAGCCCTCTCAATTTTGTTTTACATGTATTTCTTTACAATTTATAAAGGAACTACAACTTAGTTTTGTTCATTTTGACGAATATTAAGCATAAAGTTTTTTTAAGTAACGCAAGGTTGCTTACGATAACTGCATTATTGATAAGGTCGCAATGTATTAACGCCAATGAGGGTAGTAAAGCTTCTTTTATAAGAACTAATGCTGCGTCATACTACCCAGCAGAAATATCGACATTTTTGTATCACTAAGGTAGGAATGAAGAAAGTATAATGTATAGTAATTCTCACTGTATTTGCCTGGAGGTGGAGTGGGAAACCATCAAGGAAAATACATCTCAGTACACATAGGTCATATGTCAGAACAAGCTGGGTTTTGAAAAGTAAACACTCAACTATAAGAAATGTCTTGTGAAATAGGGATGGAGTGAAAACCTCACTTCTGGAACATGAATATTGTGAAGCCTTGCCTACACGAGGCCAGTTGATGTCAGGTTAGACTGGCGTCAGTTTTCGAATCTAGCTGTCAAATGGCCTCGTGTATACACGCCTTAAGTAAAGAATGAGTGAGGAAAATTTGGCTCGGTACTCCACTTCTGTTTAATTTTTCTTATCTAAGACTTTTCTTGGTAAAACATCTCACTTATATACAGCCTATAGCCACGACTATCTCCTCGGCCTCTGACACTCTAAAGCCAGATCGAGACAAACTCTTTTCGAGGGTATGGAAAAGGAGGAAGAGGAAAACTCGCTAAGGAGTCAATATCATCTGGCTTACCGGTGACGAAGATTTGGGCTCGAGTCCCGGATGGAATCACCCACTTTACTGGAAAGGATTTTTTTATCTCTTTTCCAGGCATATGTTGGTATAATTCCGTTTGAATGATCTCATCATACTTAAGTAGGGAGATTAAGACACTTTTGGGGGAAATTTTTGGCGAAAAGGGTGGACATCGACGTGACGCCTCCATCCCACCTCTGTGTCCCTTATTAATTGCATTGATTAATTAATTACACTAATTAATCGCTTTGGAAAATTCAAAATGGCCACCAAAATACCTTAAAACGTTATGTGTAAATCCAAGATGGTCCCCAAAAAACCTTACAACTTTATATTAAAATCCAATAAGACCACCCTATACCTTACAATGTGATGTGGAAATTCGAGATGGCAGCCACCAAAATCAAAGATCACCTCTCCTATACCTTATAAGCAGAGGTGGAGCCAACCGGACCCCTAAATCCCATCAACGCGACCTCATGATGACAAATTCCCTACGCGCAGCTACGAATTTACATCCTCTATCCAGGTGAATCTTGATGCACTTGACATATTCTGGTTACCTCTTCTACACCACATTCTCAACACCCTAACCTCATAACGGTAAATAACCCACGTTTCCTATTAAGGTTATGAAATTTCTTCTCTTTGACTTACACATATTTTTGCTGCAAAATTCCCTTTTTGATACTATTCACGTTATTTTTGACAGGTTTTGTCCTTCGAGCCCTAGAACCCACAACGGTGAGTTACCCTTGACGAGCTTACACCCCCTACAACACGATGTCCCAATGTCACCAACACCTGGACCCCATAACGTTAATTTACTCTCAACGTCTGGACGCCCCACGAATACGACACCCTGGCACTCCCAACAACTCTAACCCATAGCAGTAAATCCCTGGCTCCCTGTTGCTCCTAGAAACTCGAACCCATATCAATAACTCCTCATCCTGACCCCCTCTCTCCCAACCAGTGCATGTTTCGACAGGATTTCCATCCCCTTTCCTCTAATCCCTGGCTCCATACCCTCTATCCTTTAACCCTCACGGCAATTCAGAAATGACGTAATGGGATTAAAAATAGATCTAAAATCTTATTAAAAATAATTAAAGTTATATTTAACCTTATAGCATGACGTGGAAACTCAAAATGGCTCCCTACCTCCTCTTGTATGCAGCCTATGCAGGTACCGATACGCACTCTCAACCCCAGGTTCTATAGCCATCAAGGTAAGATCAATGGTTCTCAAATCTATGAGGTGATATATTATTTTAATGTTGTTTATATGTTAGTCATGATGGGACTGAATATTTGTAATGAGATAAGACCTAATGGCACAATATCTAAATTCTATAAGAACTAAACCCCATAAGACCTAACTTCACAGCACATAATTTTATATCTTCTAACTTTACTATACCTAAAACCACTGGACCTTAAATTCAGTTTTCATATATTACTTAAAAACATCCTTAACTGTTCAAACAGGCAGTGGACCTAAAGGCACAAGACCTAAACTTTAGGTCTTGTGCACTGCATGACATCCGAATATTTTTTCAAATTAGTCCAACATTTTTAAAACCCATATGGCCCGCGATATCAAAAGGGTTGCCAACCTCTGGTCTCTGGCTTCACTCTCGCACTAGACTGTATTGCAAATGAAAGGGAGATTAAGGTTATATTCCGGTTGGATGCACTGAGGGGGATTTTTCCTAAACATTTTCAACTATGATTCCAAACAAATGTGGTTGCACTTCCTCTAGAATCAACCATCTTCATCCCTAACACATTGGCGTAATTAGCATAGATGCGTATAGCCCGAACGGGCAGTAGATGCAGTGCTAAAATAAACTAGGCTGGGAGTAGGTACGAATATAGTAACTGTGACAAAAAAGAGCCCAGTAAAAGTGACGGGTCCAGTGGTGGAACTAGTGGTGGGCATAATCGAATGATTTTAAGAATTGAATAATCATTCGATTCTTTGAAAAATAATCGAACGAATTGAAAGAATTATTCGAATGATTTTGAGAAGTATTAAAGAGTCTGTAATAATAAGATGTTAGCTACTTCTAACTAAAAGTAGTTACTAGTTCGTTTTGCTTCGTGCTACCATTCTCTTCAGTCTTCACCCTGCTGTCGAATTTCCCCACATGCATTCCTTTGCGTTTGCAGTCAACCGTCTACGCCCTCTGTGGGACAATCCCTTAGCCCCATAACCTGAGTTCAAGTAGTCGCCACAGAGAGCGCGGTTTTAAATTATAAAAAGAGGTAATCACAGAGGGGCCATGTCATCCTGCTTCAGCAAGTTCAAGAACACTCTTGTCTTGCCAGAAACGCTATGGCTAAGTCTAACGGACATAACCAAGAGGGAGTCTGGGTTCAGACAAGAACTAACAAAGGTTTATAAATACAGCCCAAGGGCTCGTTTATTTTGATAATACTCAGCATCGACTAATTTGTACAATATTGTATATCAAACTTTGATATATATAAATGCTAAGGTATGAATGATAAAGTAATTCTCTTTATAAATAAAGATACAAGTAGGATATAATTATCCGACATAAAAAAGGAGAAATTGTCCCAAATAAAAATATAAAGGTATACAAATAATATATCTTCCCTTGAAACTATCAAGTCCTCGAAACCGCAAGTTAATATATCCCATGAAACTAACATTTAATAGGTCTTGAACATCGTAGTAATAAAATATAACATTGGAAACATCTGACAGTAAACAATATAAACAATCTAACGTTAACATTTCCCGTGAACTAGTAAACCAACCTAAATGAAATACAGTCTTCAGACTGTAAACAATATAAATACCCTAGCACTTAATAATAATACAGACAAATTAACTAGTTACGACCATGACTCAAACCCTGACCTGAATCCAAAAAACTAAAGGTAAAGTCTAATTTCCCTTTAAAATCCACCGGGATTTGACCCATGACCTAAGTTTAACAATGTTTATAGTCAAAGTCAAACTTCTCTTATTTAGAAATGAATTTGCTAAACTTCTCCAAGAATTAAACCATGACCTCAAATACACCATATTTATGGTTCACGAATAATTTCCCTAATTAACACTAAATCTGATAAACTTCCCCAAGCTTCGAACCATGACCTGTAATATGCAACGTTCATGGTCGAAGATCACTTTCCCTTATTTCCATTAAACCAGCTAAACTCCTCCAGGATTCGAACCTCGACCTAACATACGCAACATTCATGGTCGGCGATCAATTTCTGTCAATAACTATAGCTTACATTTTTAAGACGGTCCTAGGGGCCTACTATCTGCCCAAGTTATCCTTATTCCTAATCAGCATCAAAGAGTAATGTTCACGATGAGACACAAGCTTATATTCGATTCTGCCCAGCGGGGAGACTAGGTAGGGAAGAGTTACATCATCATGCCGTCATTAACGTCCAATCACAAGGCGCTACACATTCACAGCACAGTCGACACTCGCATAGCAACGGGCGGTGGGGGGTAGCAACGGACGCCTGAGCCACTGATATCTATTTAGAACTGCACTCTCGCGCATGCGCGCGTCGGACGAATGTCTTAGTTCAGAGAAGGGGTGAGGATGCAGCTGACCTCCACTTCACAGTTTTCATGCAGTACGTACACCAAGGTATTTCTGTGGCGTGATTGTAGATCTTGAACGAGACTTCGGCTTTTCTGGTGAATAGGGTGAGTTGAAAACCGTTGTTGGTGACGGGTCAGTCTGTAGCTACGGTACAGCAGCTTATTAACACTTTTCTATTACTGTATTTAGTTACTCGTGCTAGTGTCAAAGATCAAAGTACAGTCACAATAAAATACTATACAGTGAACGCATTAGTCACATAAGTACTTTGAAATTAATATAAATACTTTGGCATACGATTAATGATAAAATAAAGAACATACGGTTTCTTTATACTACAGAGTCGAAATAATTGATTTTTTAATATTTCCCAAACATAAATAGATATTTATGTTTATAATTGTATTTATATATCAGGTAAGTGATAAAATACTTTTGAATTGAATATCTGAATCAATTACATGCCTCCTGAAAGCTTCATTTAGAATCAAACACACAATTAATACTCGACAAACGATGACGTGAGTTTGTTGGATAATTATATTTTGTGTTACAAAAATGAACAATTACTTCAATGAATAAAATTATAATATGAACTGAATATTATGGCTAGGCAATTTTTTTTAAATACATAAAAATTATATACTTATCTATTTAATAAATTTAAATCAACGTCAAAAAATTATCTCTCAAACCGTTCGTGCTATTTGCGTTTAGTTATTTAGGAAGTTAAAATTTAAAGGAATCTACGTAGTCATGTGTGAAAATAATCGAATCATTTTGTAATTATTTCGAATTATTTTTGGCTGATATTCGATTGTAAACTGTACAACCACTTAAACTTTGTATCATTTTAGCCTTAGAATCATTCGAGAGCGAGAGCGTAAGGTCGATTATTTTGTAGCAATTGGGACTATTTGTTGAATATGAACCTAAAAGAAATGAAGACCTGTATAGAGATAGACTGGAAACATTCATAATCATAAGGTGATTTTCCTCAGCACTTATGGCATGGAGAGGTAAGAGAATGAATCAGCCAGCTCGCGTCTAGTCAGCTACTGTTTTCATTCGAATGACCTAGAATGAATCGATTACTCAGAATAATCTAATGAATCGATTCTATTCATCCGATTCTGCCCATCACTAGGTGAAACATTAGAAGATTGCTCCTGTATCACTAGAGGAGCAGTTTTTCCCATCCCTAATCACAGTGCTGTGACAAGACCACAGATTAGCCACTTTCTTTCTACTTTACGACTCATAGATAAGGGATAGTATAGATCGATATCTCCTACGTATCGAGTATGGACAGTTTTCAGTGCTATCAGTGGTTGTAGGCGGTACTAAAAGTCAAACCTGCCCGTTGGTGCCCCATTAAAATTTATTGTTGGAGTTTTTTGCTTGTTATAATTTCTTTCAAATTATTAACTAAAACCAGTAATCATAATATGTAAATTTATATATATATATATATATAATTTTAAATACCGTATATATATATATTTAATTTTAAATATTTAAAACATTTGCTTTATATCAGTTGTTGGTAAGAAGTATATATTTTTTTATATATTTCCTAAAATTTATATTTATATTTAATATAATATATTTATATTTAAAATATTATATATGTATATAAAATATAGCAAATAATTATACCTCTATAATATATAGAGTTATATAAATATTATAATAAACTAGAATATATTTATATACTTCTTAATAACATCCGACTAAAAGCATCAGTTTCTATGTCAACCAAGTAGATGCATTTAAACCCACAAAACAAATGAGGGAAAGTGGGGAGATACATAAATATAAATAAAAAATAAGGGTACGTCATAAAAATTTGACTTATGGGTTTTTTAACCCCCTGTCGTAACTCACCTAAAAATGAGATGTGATTTCTTCACTCAAATTGTTCTGATAAAATGTAGTGTATAAAAATAAATATATACTGGGGTGAGGGGCTCCTGCCCCTTTACCATAATACCTCACCTAAAAATCAAAACGTTGCCATTTCTTCACTAGATTAGTTAGAATAAAGTTTAGGGCTTGCTTTCTAAGAAAAATACTTTAGGGGCGCTTTTGCTCAATTAAAAATGATAGATGTGATTTCTTCACTAAAATAGTTCATATAAACTGCACTTTATACACATTCAATTTTGGAGGACTTCTGCCCCTATGGACATAACTCCTCACCTAAAAATGAATGTGAAGGTATTTGGTAGAATAATTCAGGTAAGGTGTTGTGTAGGGACAGTTGGACACACACAAACATATGAGCCATATTGGTGAAGACTACTTTCTTACNGGGAAAGTTGGACATACACAAACATTTGAGCCATATTGGTGATGAAGACTCACTCCTTACGAACAAATGACTATCAGCATCACCATCTCAGTTTCCATGGCAATCATTTGAGGTGGGGATGTAAGGGACGCGAGAAAAGTCTTTTTATTTTCTACTTGTGCCTAATGACAAAATATCATCAACAAACAACAATAGATGTACTTTGCTCTCAAACCCACATTTAGTATACAAACAAAAGTAATTTTGAGAGCGAACAAATCCCTTTTTTGTTATTATGTTTTCAAATTACAAATTCCAGTATTGGCTTGTTGAGCCTACACACAGTATTATCATTGCGGTTTAAGCCCACATGTACAATTCTTCTTTGATATCGCCATACAAAAAAGCACTTCGAATGACCATTTGATGGACTGGTGAACCTAACTTATTTGTAACAGCCAATACAATACGAAATGTTGTAATTTTCGCAACAGTAGCATACACATCATACATATAAAAACTTTAACTTTGCTAGAACCCTTTGGCTACCACCAGTGCTTTCAATTGAGATAGGTTTCCCACATTGTTATGTTTCACTCTGTAGACCCACCTACTATATATTACCGGTTTGTTTCCTGGAGTTGGCACCTATATACACGTATTGTTTTCAAGTAGTACACTTAATTCATTGTCCATAGCATCTTTCCACTCATCAGAATAAACACTATTTATTGCCTCTTAATATGAGTTTGGCTCTTGAATCATGCTTATAAAACTAATTTCATAATCTTTGTGCCATTCAGGATTCTATATAAATCGCTTCCCAGCTTCTCTTTTTACGTCACAGCTTTCTTGTGATTTTTCTTACGTTTCTAGCTCACAATCCTCATCACTGCTGTATGATTTACCCTACAAATTTTCAACCCCCTCCCGAACTTTATCATTGGTTTGACGTGGTTCATTGTCTTTTCCAAATGCTACATAATTTCTTACTTCCACTGTGTTTGTGTTGGGAAAGTAAATCCAGTACTCTTTTGAATTATCTCCGCAAACAACAAACAGTCCATTCACATTCTTTGGGTTCCCTTTCTGGCGTCTCTGTTAGGAGACATGTACATTTACTTATGAACCATATATCTTTAACTTGTTTACATAATAAATTTTGTGAAACCAGAGTCCATATGGAGTTTTGTCAAGCACATTGCTTCATCCTTGTCTGTTTAACATAAATGTGGCTGTGTTGACCGCTTTAGCCATCAGATTTTTATTTACGCTTTTAGCCATTAACATGGACTTAAAGGCTTTCACAATGGTACGATTATCCCTCTCCACCTTCCCATTTGCTCAGGAGTATACGCTACAGATATCTGGTGTCTAACGCCTTTATCAACAAAAATCCCTCTCAGTTCACTGTTTACAAACTCAATTCTATTATCAGTTCGTAATATTTTCACTCGGTTTCCCGTGGTTAGGTTTAAAACACGGTTCTAATTGTTTGCGAGTTCACTTTTATTTTTGAGGAAATACACATGTTTGTAACCACAATAATCGTACTTTATTAACTGAAAGTACTTTGAACCATCAAGCGATGGCACTTCCGTTGGGCCGCACACATACATGTGTACAAATTCACGAGTTCGCGTCATTGACATTTCACTTCACTTGAATGATAATTTATGAATTTTTCGTTTTAAACAACCATCACAACTTTTTACATCTTCTACATATGTTATATTAATTTTGCTCAATCTCTTCTTCACATATTCCACATTCTGATGACCTAGACGTCCATGACACTCTGTTAGACTGTCCTTCCCAAAGCCTATAGCAACATGTTCATTTGAACTAAAATGCATAATATACATCTTGTTATGTCTATGGCCGATTGCAGACACTTTACCACCTTTTATTATTTTACACAACTGACTGTCGAAAGTCATTTGATATCCTCTGTTCATAACACTCTTCACTGAAAATAAGTTCACCGTCATTTTAGGTACATACAATACATGGTTCTAACTATTGCTTCCCTTATGCAGTAATCTATTTAATTGAACTTTACATTCATTAATTTGATAACCAATATTTTTACAAAAATAGCACGCCCGGCCCGTGTGATGGTATACCGTCTCGCTTGAAATGACCCGTTTTACCACATGTGAAATATTTTACCGAACTTTGGTAAATCTTGCAAGCCAGTGCCACTGAAGTCCCTGCAGTTGCCGGTACATAAATCTCATGTTGCCACTCCTCCTCAAAGAGTAGGCCTGCTTTCAAATCATCAATAATACTTAACATCCCCCCTCCCTCCCCCCTTTCCCTCCACTCTATTAGTTCGGCATATCTGCATAAAGCACACTTAGTGAGTTTAATCAATATTTTTATTAATTACACTGGTGTTAATGATGAGTAGTATGTAAAAGAGAGAAAATGTACCCACAATTCTGTGAAGGGACAATGGGACACCATTTAGAAAGATACCCCCTTTGTTTACCCACTCGGGATTTGAACCCTGACCACCATTCATTGTTAAAATAAACTAAGTGAGCTTAGTTTTTAAATTAAGTTGAGGTTAACTTTAAAAACGAACCAGTGGTTTAGTTCGGTCCCGGGGTGACCTGGTGGTCTAGGGGTAGGTGTCATACTTCTGTGCTGAGGGTCCGGGGTTCACTCTTCGGTCTAGTCACATATTTATTGGATTGCCAAACCCTTCCGTCACCTCTGACAAGACGTGTATTAATCAAAACTTGTGAATGTGTGGAATGCCAGGCCTCCACTGTGGTTCGGATCCCACGTTAAGCTGTAGGTCCTCCATTTCTTCTCACAGTCACCCTACCATTACACATTAGCCTAAGTCCGTATAGCCCGAACGGGTAGTAAGAAGTGGTGATTATAATAGTTCGGTCCCTGACAGTTTTCATTCATAATAGCCAGCGAATAAGTGTGTCTACCTACTAATCCGCCCCCCACCCCACCCTCTCTGCCCTACCCAAAACTTCAGCCCAAGACTTCCAGTCCCCCGTTGATGAAGATAGGTTTTTTGGTTCTCAATGGGACGGACCGTTAGCACCAACTCTTACCTTTTTCTCAACGACACAAACGCTATCTTACAGATTTTTCTCGACATTAGCTCTGTCCAAACTACTTTTCTGGAAGCGTCAACAATTCAGGAGGTTAGTGTGTCTGACTGTAAGCCAGGATGCCCAAACCACGTGTTGAGGTTCATTTTAACATAGTTGGCTCTCTACCACGACAAGTGTTTCCCCGACGCTCTACTTGAAGTCACCAGACAACCAATATTTGAACAATAAGACCATCGTTCAATACTATATAGACAGCCATCCCCTGGCGACCCTCATTCAATCGCTATTCAGACTGCAATCTCCTGAAGACCCCCATTACATCACTATTCAAACAGCAATCTCCTGAATACTCCCATTAAATCACTATTCAAACAGCAATCCCCTGAAGACTCCCATTAAATCACTATTCAAACAGCAATATCCTGAATTCTCCAATTAAATCACTATTCAAACAGCAATCCCCTGGAGACCCCCATTAAATCACTATTCATACAGTAAGCCCCTGCATACCCCCATTCAATCACTATTCAAACAGCAATCCCCTGGAGACCCCCATTAAATCACTATTCATACAGTAAGCCCCTGGATACCCCCATTCAATCACTATTCAAACAGCAATCCCCTGAATACTCCCATTCAATCACTATTCAAACAACAATCTCCTGAAGACTCCCATTCAATCACTATTCAAACAGCAATCCCCTGAATACTCCCATTCAATCACTATTCAAACAGCAATCTCCTGAAGACTCCCATTCAATCACTATTAAAACTGCAATCCCCTGGAGACCCTCATTAAATCACTATTCATACAGTAAGCCCCTGGATACCCCCATTAAATCACTATTCATACAGCAATCCCCTGAATACTCCCATTAAATCACTATTCAAACTGCAATCCCCTGGAGACCCTCATTAAATCACTATTCATACAGTAAGCCCCTGGATACCCCCATTAAATCACCTATTCATACAGTAAGCTCCTGGAGACCCCCATTAAATCACTATTCATACAGCAATCTCCTGAATACTCCCATTAAATCACTATTCAAACAACAATCCCCTGAATACTCCCATTAAATCACTATTCAAACAGCAATCCCCTGAATACTCCCATTAAATCACTATTCAAACAGCAATCTCGTGAATACTCCCATTAAATCACTATTCAAACAACAATCTCCTGAATACCCCCATTCAATCACTATTCATACAGTAATCCCCTGAAGACTCCCATTAAATCACTATTCAAACAGCAAATTCCTGAATACTCCGATTAAATCACTATTCAAACAGCAATCCCCTGAATACTCCCATTAAATTACTATTCATACAGTAAGCCCCTGGATACCATCAGTAAATCACTATTCAAACAGCAATCCCCTGGAGACCCCCATTAAATCACTATTAATACAGTAAGCCCCTGGATACCCTCAGTCAATCACTATTCAAACAGCAATCCCCTGTAGACCCCCATTCCATCACTATTCAAACAGCAATTTCCTGGAGATTCTCATTCAATAGTGTGTCTTCTTCCAAGACCACTATAAATAGTTTTCCTCTCTAAGTGGGATAAGACTTACTGGCACCCTCCCTATTACATTAATTCTAACATTTTAAGATTGTTCTTCATGGTAAGTATTTTTCCAGATCATATTAACTACTATTATATCAGGTGAGATCTCATGGTGTTGTCTGTACTAATTGGTACTGAATACAATGATAAAACAAACATACTTGTATTCTCCCGAAACATACAAAGCGAATACCTTGAGAGGTGGATTCTCGTCTAGTGCTCTACCGTTAGTGGCGATATTTTTTTACTTTTTTTTTCCACAAATTATATATATACATATATAAAATGGACTCTCTCTTTCAGCAGAAAAACCATATTGGATGAAAACGAAAGAGGCCAAAGCCAAAATAGGTGCGTTGTAATATATTTATAATTCCATATATATTTACTTTGGTGGATCTACTGATTTCGTAAGATTCTAGGTTAGTTTTGTTATGTTTTTATATATCTTTGATTTTTATTTTACGCTCGCAGGGGAGAACCTTGAGATATGGTGAACTATTTTTTTAATTTTTTATCCATGCCATACCTTATATATATTTTTTTCTACTTAAATATCAACGTTGCAATTTTGAAGACATGGTTAATATTAAGTAAATTTTAAAATTAGCATGGAAAACATTTTATGAAACGAAACTGTTTATTTTACATAATTTATCTAGTAGGAAAAATTTATAACATCAAACCGCCAATATAATTCGTTTGCAAGCTTTGAGAAAAAAGGAGAATACCGTGCGTGCTACCATCTAGTGGATAGCCTGCTAGTGAAAATGACGTATGTTTAAATAGTATATCAAAACAGGTCCGTAAAGTTGCCAGCACCACTAATGGCATAAATTATGAAACCTATGCCAATATTTAGTGCTGAATTTGTGCCACAAGAATATCCTATCCCAATAATTTGTGCCACTGTAGTTTTCGTGAAAACGCGAAAAAACAAACACAAAACAGCACCCATAAAGGCACAAATTATGAAACCCATGCTAATATTTAGTGCTAAATTTGTGCCATAAGAATATCCTATCCCCCCAATTTGTGCCACCATAGTTTTCGTGAAAAATTAAAAAAACTTTGGGTCCTGCCAACTTCACGTAGCAGCACCCTTAACAGCACAAATTCTGAAACCTACTCCAATATTTAGAGCTAAATCGGTGCCACAAGGAAATTCTATCCTTTAAATCTGTGCCATGATAGTTTTAAATCAAACACTTAAAAACTTTGTAGCTTCACGCTGCATTTCTCTTTCCCCTCTCAATACATTATGATGCTCTTTGAGTGAATGCCTCACCCAGGGGTGGGAAAACTTTTGATACTAAAAGTCCTTCACTGATTCCTATTAAGACTTCACACTGATTTTACTGTTATACCGTAAATTTTTACAAACTTTTACCAAAATTTAATAGTGCACTAAAATTATATAGATCGATGAGAT
Organism: Timema shepardi; assembly: GCA_902151425.1. Classification (NCBI taxonomy): domain Eukaryota; kingdom Metazoa; phylum Arthropoda; class Insecta; order Phasmatodea; family Timematidae; genus Timema; species Timema shepardi. Next base: position 262,313 of record CABFVX010000455.1, read on the forward strand.
TGGTTAATTAATATCAAAAATGTATGCTTTAAAATGATTTTTTATTTTAATTAATTAATATACACACCGTTTGGTAATGTATCTCTACATATGATTTCTTATTGTTTTGTGTCTTTCAACATATTCAGGAATCCCTTAAATTACCTAGAAAGCTGAAATTATGCACAGTGATAATATTGACTTCGTGTCATAGGGTTTCATAAGGTCATACAACGTTTTCTTTTAAACTTAAAGATCTAACATACCCCTAAAAATGTTAAGAGTAGTTTACTTAAGGGTTATAAGAGAAAAAACAGTTTTATCGTAATTTTCTTTAACGATTTTGATTAAAATTCATATCTTGGTACAATATAATAGTACTAACAAATTGGCTTATCTCATTCTCTCAGGAAAATGATTTAGAGAGTACTTTGTACGTGCTAGTATTTCAAATTGTTAGTATAGACCACGAAACATACTCGACGGATGCGGTTTCCATGGGGGATATTGTAACATTGTATATTGATTAAGTTTTCTTAACTGCGAGGAAATGGAGCTTGAAAGCCATGATATAGATCAGCAGGAAACCATGGGCCGCATGTGGCCTGCGTCGCCGATTTGTGTAACCTGAAGGAATTTGAACAGTTGCATACATCCCATTAACTATAATAGTTTGAGTAGTTACTAAACAACATTTAGGTAGGCTAAGAAGCAACATGAATCATGACATATTTAAATTTATTTGTTATGAAATATTATATTTTACCTGCTACTTTCTTTGTGTACCAAAGTTATATAGTTATATGAATAAAAAATGTATTTTTGTATGAAAATAAATCTCATTATTTAGTAAATTCAGATTTGTGTCACATGCTAGAGACCTTACAGATGTCCATGTGGCCCTCGGTGATAAAAGTTTGCCCACCTTTAATTTAGATTATGGCTTTGCTAAGAAGACAAAAATGTAAAAAATAATTTGTTAGGTAGCTACATCACTAGAGTATTTAGTGTGCCAATTTTTAGCTTTTTACCTTATCGGGAAGTTAAAGAATATCTCTGGACTGACAAACGCAGCATGTACCAAAGTTGCAGCCATATAAATAGAATAGATGATATGTATTATCAGTTTATCGCACAATTAGTAGTAAAAGTAGCATTGAGTGGTATCATATTTTCCCTCTCATTGCTATTCTGTGGAAATATTTGAATCAAATTGGTCTTCTCCTCCCATGTAGGGGTTGTATTATCTTGCTACAAAAGGATAAATAATATTAATTTGACTATGCTCTGCAGTAGAATAACTCTTCACCAGTGACATTGAAACCACAGGAATTGTCATTTCCCCTAACAGAATGTATATTTTCTTTGGGGACAACCTAATATAAATACCGCCCATGCTTATTTTACATTATGGCTTATTTTAAATTATCGCTTATTTATTAGTGAGTTATCTAATTTTATTTTCTCTAATATATGCGACTATATATATATATATATATATATAAAAGTCAAGAGTATGGGAAGAAATTAGGACAACAGTATAAAAGTCTAAAGAGGCTTATGTGCTTAAAGCCCCTCCTACTATTGGGCTCAAATTGTAAAAGTCTAAAGACCTCTTCGTTAGGTAACCAATTGAAGAATTTCTCCTCTTTCACCTATGACGATTTATTTCCCCTCATTTGGGCAAAATTTACAGAAACATACTTAAAGACGACTAGGAATTTGATATTTATCCCTGGCTAGCTCAGCTACTCTTATCGACGCGAAGGAAATTCCCATTTATACAATAAATATAAGTTGATCAGTTCTATATTAATTTATTGTTAGAGTATTCCATTATATTCCTCATTATTGTATGCTTTTAGTTAGACCGTTTCATAACCCATCGCGTCCAGATTGCTTCCATCACCTATCACGATAATTTTAATAATGTATAGTTCAGTGTATGTTGAAAATATTTCCTTGACGTGGCACAGTTGTTCACTTGCCCCGGTATCAAATAACCAACATTGGTTATTATTGAAGTTGGACATGTATGCGTTTTCTTTAGTATCATTAATTGAATTTGCACTATTGCTTCCCTTGTGTCGTAATTTATTTAATCAATTTTTACATTCATTAATATGATGACCAATATTTTTACAAAAATGGCACGCATGACCCCTGTGATGGTATACCGTCTCGCATGAAATGAGCCGTTTTACCACATGTGAAACATTTTACCGCACTTTGGTAAATCTTGCAAGCCAGCGCCACTGAAGTCCCTGCAGTTGCCGGTACATAAATCTCATGTTGCCACTCCTCCTCAAAGAGTAGGCCTGCTTTCAAATCATCAATGCTTTGTTATTCCGTTAATACAGACTCCCAGGCTGCGACAAAATGTTTGAACTTACTTGGTAACGACATGAGTATCTTCGCGATTAACATTTGTCAGAATTTCTTTTCCTCCCAGGCGAGATGTTTTTCCTGTGATATCTTCGAGCTTCGCAAAACAAAAAGTTAAAATGTCTTCTTTTTCTGCACACTTCATCGAGAAGAATTTCTGTTGTTTTAAGTGTAAACTGGTTTCAGACTTTCTCTAATATACCTCTTTCAGTTTTGTTAACATTTCCACGGCTGATGACGTGTTGATTACGTCCACTTTAACTTTTTCGTTCAAATGTGTTACGATAATTCCTTGAGCCTTCAAGTGGTGGATTAAAAATGTTTGTGCATCTAGGAACAATTATAATATGCGCCCTCCCCCATTTTTTTTTAGATCAAAGGCTTTAAGAAGTTTCGATGAAAATAGGTGTTGGGGAGGGTAGCGGGTGGAAGTTAGTATTCGAGAAAAGATTTCTACAAAGAAAAATCATGCATGTATAGTACATGCCCTGCTTGAGTTAACATTATGAAGAAGGCGAGACTGACCTCAGTTACAAAGCGATTGCAAAGTACAGTTATTTAAAAAGAAATACGGTCTTTCTGACCTAAATTTGAACTATTTCGATATTGTTAGTCAATAATTTTTAAACGTAATTATTAAAAACAAAATTTTATAATAAAAATAAAAATAATGTAATCCAAAATGTGCCGCTTCCTAAAGTCACCGCCCCTAGGCTCGCAACTAGGGGGCCTATAGTGTGGATCCACTTCTGGAGCCTTCCTATCCTTTAAGATCCAGTCGGAGTAATTTGTAGCTGTTTCCGCCGGTTTTTGTTATCTCCCTCTGACCACGCTACATAATTCCATTGCGTGTAGTATAACTTTAATTTGGAATTTCCAGGCTTTCCAATATGAGCTTCCGTCTAACTTCGCACCCGTGTTTAAATACATTTTATCAATAATCGTTGAAATTTTTAAAAAATATAAGATTACTACCATACTATCTGCCGACAGACGATCACCACAACGTGTTACACAAAAGCATTTTCCTAATCCATTTGTATCCATTCAATCCACGCTATCTGAGCCAAAAACATATTACAGTAATTATTAGAGAGGTTCATGGGATTAAATAAATGACTACAGTAGCTGGTTTAAATAGTGCTTGTATATTTTAACCATAATAATATATTTCCAACAAGACGACCACGTGCTTACATGGAAGATTACTGACCGGGAGTGATTGTTATATTACAGTGTTGCCACTAGAGTTCAAATATATCTATACTGCCATTTTCACCATTATTACTGTAATAATGTTACAAAAAGAAGAACAACAAGCTCAATCAAATGGGAGAACAATCATCCTATGCCTTGTGGACATAAACACTGGATTATATGTGCTGTGACCTCCTCTCCCTAGAACTCAATCCCACTGACTATATGAAGAAACAAACGAGTGACGGCAACACCACCAGTTTAGTTTCCGTTTCCGCCACCTTGATGCTTCCAGGAGTTCCTAAGAGTTCCTAGAGTCTCCACAATCCTTCCTAAGTGCTGCATGTCTACCCTCTTCTACTCCATGTTTTCCCTCCATTTTACCCTCTCCCTGTGGTCATGTCATGCTTTTTTGACGGATAAATTTTGCGATGTTTCTTTTACATGGTTATTCATTGTATCATTGGCTTACTAGGTGAGAGTGGCAATTTAGCTTAGGCTTAATTATATTCTTCAAAATTCTCTCTCGGTTATATTATGGGGAACCTTTCAAAATTATTGATTTCGGACTTATTAATTTAAATTTCTATTTCTGGATGTGGTCTTTTTGGTATCAACGTGGTTGATTTGCAACCACATACCCTTTTGTATTTTTACTGCTAGGAGAACCTTCCGTTCTCCTATGGAACGTAACTTCTGTTTCACCGGTCGGCGGTTTGCGTCTATTTGCGCTCTTGCCGACGACCGTCTGATTAGCAGTTGATGTTTACTGGGAATATTTTTAGTATGTTTTACTTAGGCAGTTTAAATTAACATATGGTTATGTGGGGACCAAGCACTTTAACTTTCAGATATGTACTTTATCTTTAACTCTTTCGAACCTATGCTAAGTTGTAGTGGTAAAAACAAATAGGTTTTATGTTAGTAAGTAATTCCTTGATAGTATAAATTTACATTTAATCATGTGTGAATCAAGGACTCTAACCATAAACTATATGCTTATTAAAATTATTGCTTTGTAGAACAATATTTGATTGGGCGAGAAGCAAACTCTTAAACTTTAGCGTAGCGCTTTGTATCTTCGAGAGCACTGAATTACATTAGATTGTTATTGGAAAGCGTAATAATTTGGTTCAATAGATTTATCGCTTATCACTTAATGTCTCTTAAACACCTGTTTGGGCATATATTTTTAGTATGGCTCTAATTAAACTTTGATGTATTTAGGCATTGTTTGGATTGTAAGATTCTTCTAGGAATAGCATTTATTATGTACCTACACTTCAGTTACGTTAGAGTACGTATTATTAGCGCATGTGTGTAATGTACTTAGTAAATGATGCTTATATTACGCCCGTTGGGGTCTTTAACTCTACAGTCAAAAATACCTTAGCCGTTAGGCGGCGGATTTATTATATTTGGAAGGATTTACTTTATCTAAAAATACATTACGATAGAACAAATTCTTGCACCAGATGACTATATATAATAAATAAGGTTTAATTCTCATTTTGACCTTTGAGTCGTAATTTGCTGTTGACTATTCTTAATGGTAGTTATAGTTGTCTCTCACTTTAAACTTAACTTGGCGAGCTTACTAATTAATGTTTATATTTAATTATAGTCATATTTACTATATTATGTTGTATTTAACTACAAATTTTCGACTTGTCTTGCCTTGGGCGGTACCTTGGCATTTGTAATATTTTTTGTATATATTCTATATCCAATATGTCAAATAAAATAAATACTGTTATTCTCTGGTAGCTTCTTGATTATTATTTATCACACTTCCTGGCAAGTTAAGGTAGTTACACTAGTTACTTTCTTCTAACCACAAACAACTCTACCAGCCACAATAATACTAGGACAGACAGGATGGTGACAAGTTACTTTCTTCTACCCACACACCATTCTACCAGCCACAATAATACTAGGACAGACAGGATGGTGACAAGTTACTTTCTTCTACCCACATACCATTCTACCAACAGCATTAGTACCAGGACAGACAGGATGGTGACAAGTTACTTTCTTCAACCCACACACCATTCTACCAACATCAATAATACTAGGACAGGCAGGATGGTGACAAGTTACTTTATTCTACCCACATACCATTCTACCAACATCAATAGTACTAGGACAGACAGGATGGTGACAAGTTACTTTCTTCTACCCATACACCATTCTACCAACAGCAATAGTACTAAGACAGACAGGATGGTGACAAGTTACTTTCTTCTACCAACACACCATTCTACCAACATCAATAGTACTAGGACAGACAGGATGGTGACCAGTTACTCTCTTCTACCCACACATCATTCTACCAGCAGCATTAGTACCAGGACAGATAGGATAGTGATTAGTTACCTCCTTCTAACCACAAACAACTCTACCACCAGCAGAAGTACCGCCAGGACATGGCCTATCAGCAGCACGCACAGGATCGTTGCTATGTCTTGTATGTCCACGGTATTGATCACAGACTCCTGTTGTAAGGTCATTTTGGACATATACACAATCCTCCTGATGAAACAGTTCTTCAAACCAAAGTCGATCATTTTCATAATCCTGTGAACAATATACGGAGTGTTACATGAACCCTAGAATCGTAATGACTAAAAGCAGGAATTCAGCCCCACAAGGAGACTTTAAGCGCGAATAGGTTTTGATAATTCTCAATTTATTTATTAATTTCACTTCTTTTATCACATCAGGACGAAGCTCAACGAGTAGCTTAAACTATCATGGCTACAGGATCCTTACTGTCAGAAATTTGCAGATGTTTAAAAACCATTCTAAGTTTGAGTCTCCTGCTGAGATCATATTTATAGTTTTTTTTATTAGCAGGTAAGTTTTTTACATACTGTTCGTTCCCATCCTAGAAACACCCCCACTCGGACCCTACTTTCAGCCAATATAACAAAACTAATCCCTTGGAGACTTTCAATACTCTAGACTAGGGTTCTAGTGCTATTGACCATGGCAGGACCTTGTCTGATAACACTCCAATAGGAGCCTTCAATCAGCTGATATGCCAAAAGTAGCCCTGGAAACACCCAGTGCTACAGGCGAGTGCCTTAGTGCTCTTAGTACCCCTGGCTATAAGTAATACTTACTGGTAGTTTATAAGCTGAACGTAGGGACTGCCCTTGGGGAAGACGAAGCCGCCCCTGTAACTCAAGGACACCTTAGGCAGCATGACTATGTCGCACTTGGATGCCCTGACTAGATTGATGACGTCTTCTATGGGTGCGATGAACGCATATTTGCCCCGACACACCTGCTGGAAACCCTCTATATATGTCCTGGGCAGGATGGATGAGTCATTCAGGTGTTGATAGAAGAGTTGTTTCATCAGCCAGTCTCGTTCACCCTGAGGGATATTGTACAATATTGTCAAGGATGGTTCCTGGGAAGGATAGACGAGTCATTCGGGTGTTGGTAGAAGAGTTGTCTCATCAGCCAGTCTCGTTCACCCTGAAGGATATTGTAAAATATTGCCAAGGATGGTTCCTGTGAAGCATATACGAGTCATTCGGGTGTTGATAAAAGAGTTGTTTTATCAGACAATCTCGTTCACAATTTGGGATATTGTACAATATTGTCCAGGATGGCTCCTGAGCAGGATAGACGAGTCATTCAGGTGTTGAGAGAAGAGTTGTTTGATCAGCCAGTCTCGTTCACCTTAAGGGATATTGTACAATATTGTCGAGGATGATTCCTGGGAAGGATAGACGAGTCATTCAGGTGTTGGTAGAAGAGTTGTCTCATCAGCCATTCTCGTTTACCCTGAGGGATAGTGTACAATATTGTCCATGATGGTTCCTGGTCAGGATAGACCAGTCATTCAGGTGTTGGTAGAAGAGTTGTCTCATCAGCCAGTCTCGTTCACTCTGAGGGATATTGTACAATATTGTCGAGGATGGTTCCTGGGCAGGGTAGACGAGTCAGTCAGGTGTTGATAGAAGAGTTGTCTCATCAGCCAGTCTCGTTCACGCTGAGGGATAGTGTACAATATTGTCCAGGATGGTTCCTGGTCAGGATAGACGAGTTATTCAGGTTTTAATAAAAGAGTTGTCTCATCAGCCAGTCTTTTCACCCTGAGAAATATTGTGCAATATTGTCATGCCTAGACTGCTAGGCCATCCAGAATTTGTAAGGTGCATTCCCCACAAAGTGTGACTCACTGCGAATATCTCGTACAGTCCAGAGCCAGTGAGTATGCCCAACTTGTAGGTCCCTTCCTCATAGAGCCCCTTGAGGGAGTTGAAGGGAAGTGTGTATTCCCTCAGTGTAATGAAAGAGATCAAAGAGGCTGCGTAGGCGGCTAGTAAGACCGTCCCGGTCATGTGACAGGTCTGTAGGAGGGCTCTTATTGAGGAGCCACGTTGTATCATGGTCTGACCTAAACGATACAGAAAACATGAGTTTAGGTTAATTCATCATAAGCTAAGTTTGAATGGTATTTCTTCCTGGGCTCATAATATGAATTTGCTGCAGTAGACTAGGCCTTGCTTCTAAGAAGCTAAGGATAGTTTTGAGACGCTGCATGGCGTGTGGCTGACCTCCAACCCTTGTGGCAGGGATCCAACCCCGACACTTAGAGGTGCGTATTCCCTTGAGCATTCATTCGTGCGCGTTCGGTTCGCTCTGTTCGTTAAGAGTAAGATGATCAAATGAATACCTGTCCAGGAACATGCACCGAATGGGACCGAACGAGACTAACGCTATCGAACAGTTGTTGGCTTTCGGGTAATGCTCAAAGGACGTCACTTGTTGCGCTCAGCTCAGTAGATACGTGTTTTCGCACCTGTTCGGACTGTTCGGAGTGTTTGCTGGATGGAGTGGGCCACAGAAGAATATTGAGGTTATTAGATATCTATGATGAAAACCTGGTGCTATGAAACCTTCAACAAGGACTTTTATTACAATGAAATTAAAAAACATGATGTGTGTAATGCAATGTTTGAGTGCTTCGTTCAATGCGACCTAAGTTTCTATTACTATAACACCAATACGTTGTTCTGAAATCTTGAACAGGTAATGCAAGTCTGCAAGGTTGAAAATGAGTTCCCAGTTGCTAAAGAAACGTAACGTTAGTGCCAAAAGATCTTTCACTGGTATTGCTTTATGGAATTTTGTGTCCTTCTTCGAAATTTTATGGCCAACAAAGTTAAACAAAATCTCAAAGTTTTGATATGACATTCCGGTGAAATTTTGGAAATGTCCTTCGTTCAATCCCCTTAAAATTTTTGTATTCTGCTGCCTACAAAACAGCCGCCTTATCCACAGTTTCCTGTCCCTATTTTTATTTTGTTTAGTCAATGCACACAGCACAAAGAAAGAACCTGCCAGCACTATAAAATCCATTTTGAGACTGAGCTCCAGTGGTCCTGTTTGTGACAAAATTGGCGAGAGCAAGTCGAGCACCAGCAAACGGTCCAAGTACTCGCAGTATTTGGATGTATAATTTGTTCGAATTCGTTCGGCTTGTTCTGTTCGTTCTAAGTAAAATGCTCAAGGGAATATACACCTTAAGGAGTGGTAATTTATATAAAACCAGGTTTCATATGAATCACCCTTTTTATGTCCGCTTGGATTGGATGGTTGGTGTTTATAGTAAATAGGACTGTCCTTATTCATCCTCCATATCCTCTTAGATTCTTATCTTCTCTTACTGTTCTATTGTCTTAGCTTGTTTGATTACCCGACACTAACAACTACGACTAAAACCATGTTTGTTTAAATAAAATCACCTTGTGCACAGAGCAGCGCCCCCATGACATGAAATAGAGCGTTTGGAAGCGTGAGCACATTCCTGGAGGGGTCCCGAGAGAGATAATGATGATCCAGACGTGAGAACGCGACCAGTAGGACCCCGAGGAGCACCCAACACACCAGTACAGATCCCCACAGCAGATTACTGAAAGGCATCAGCACATCCTGCCACAGGATCCTGCGACGCTCTGACTTGCGCAGGAAGACACCGTAACTAAGTAGAACAAGAGAAAGATTTCCTTCCGCTCGAAGAGTTTAAATTGAAGGTTTACGAAGGCCTTATTCAAGGTTATCTGACACCTTTTAAATGGCTTATTATATGATCTGGGGAGAATAATTTGATACTGAGTGTTGCCTATCTCGAGTAAAGTAACCACATGATTTCCCGTGATAACCAACATAGTTCTCATAAACAAAGGAAGATTTTTAGCTGTTGCACTTCTTGATTATCAATTACAGTTTTCTCTTTTCCCATATGAAATGAATAAATGGTATGGTGCACCGCATTGACTTTCTCTGGCCTTTGTCTTTTAATAGACACACTTACTAAAACCTCTTATGATTTGTGCAATGAAATAATGTACACTCTTTCAGACACATTGAGAAAAGAGGACTCTCTATGTCCACAAAGAGCAAAACAATCAAATTCATTTTAAAAGACCTTGATTAAAAAGTATATATATTTGCTTATAGCTCAGAAATTATTAGTTATGTAAAAATATTGTAAAAAGATTAGAGTCTAACAGCGGGACCAGCGTGTTCTCGTTGTTGGCCCTTGTGGCTGCGCTCCTTGTTCTCTCTGTCTCCCTCCTTGTCTAGCGGGTAGGCAGCGACCTTCTCGCTTGACTGGGGGATTAGATGGGCCGAGGGGCTGTGGGAGGAGGACGGAGACACGTCTGGAGGTGTCTGGATCCTTTTTACACTAGAAATGGAGGATTCCAGACCCTCAGCTGTCACCACCCCTATAAATACATGCTCAGCGTTAGCCTCAGTGGAGTTCTTGGTTCACGACTGATGAGTCCGGGAGTTCCCCGTGCGAGAGTGTGGACCGGCGAGTCCAGTGTTCGTATGGCGAGTGCCGGAGTAGTGTGTACGGCACGGGAGTGGACCAGCGAGTCCAGTGTTCGTGTGGCGCGTGTCGGGGTAGTGTGTACGGCACGNCTATAACGTCGCGTATATGTAACGCTTTCAAACTAGACGTCCTTCAAATTAATGTCTGCCGTCTGTGCACCAGAGCTGTATCTATCAATTTGATCATTAATATGTCACCCTTCCCTCCTCTTCCTTCCGCGGGCCTAGGTTGTCAACATGGTTTGCGGCCGAGGACGGGTTCTGATTGTGTGGGTTCATAATTGACGTCGGGCTTGGATATTTATGGTTTCTATTGTACTACTATGTTCTATTATAAAACGTGATGTTGATAAGAAATATTAGAATATATGTAAAAACTTAAAATATTTATGAAAAACATAATGAAATGTAGTAAAGAAACAACTTCTTAAATGTAATAAAAGAATTCAATGTGAAAAAGATTTTGAAATTTGGAGTTTAATATAAAGTTCAAAGATCAACTAGTATATAAGATATAAAAAAAACACCGGATTAAGTAACAAATTAGAATGGATTGACAATTTGGGAACTTCACTATATTTCCATCATCATATGAAAGAGTTAAGAACATATTAAAATAATATAAGTCACATATATAGATAACATATTAAAATACATATAATATAAATTTATGAGTATAAGCTATATGTATTTTAATATGTTATCTATATATATGTGACTTATATTATTTTAATGTATTCTTAACTCTTTCATATGATGATGGAAATATAGTGAAGTTCCCAAATTGTCAATCTATTCTAATTTGTTACTTAATCAATTTTTTTCTCTTATATACTAGTTGATCTTTAGACTTTATGTTAAACTCAAAATTTCAATATTTTTTTCACATTGAATTCTATTATTACATTTAAAATATTTACTTAGAAGCTTGTGATAGAACGAAGTATCCAATAAATGCTTAACCAACGGTCTGATTTAACTATAGGGTATCCTACACGGCTTATGAACCCCAGTACCCTGGGCTCGATGATAGCCTTCCAATACCGATACTCATGATCTGGCGTCCTAGCCCACGTAGCCCTGGGCAGAGTGACCCCCGACTCGATGGTGATTAGACAGACCTTTTATCGTGGATTCACGACTATTTAAACTGGCTTCTAGCTTGATTTACCGTGAGGAATGCTGACATTCTCTTTATGTTGTCAGTACATATGTTCTATTTGTTTACTAGCTAATCAAAACACCTTGCAATACTCGTTTTGTCATTCACAATCCAGAACATAACCAATATTTAACAAACACAAGACCCAATTTAGGCCGTGTCGATTACAAACACTCATCATTCTTGAAATAATTTAGTAATAAATAACATTCACATAGCCAAATGTTTTTTCTAAAATAGGAAATAAACAAATGGTATGCTACACAGCACAGAATTTCTCAATCCTTTGCCTAAGAATAGATATATTCATGTACGTGGGGATAATTTAATTTGGTGTGGGAGGAGGGGGGGGGCGGTGTTCAACCTATTAAACATTTTTATTTTATACAGTAGGGGTGGTACTTCTACTCTCCTCTACCCCAGTTAGTGTTAGAAAATTGAACACTCTTAGAAGCTATTTGAAGTGGTCTTAGTTTGGAGTTTTTTTTAAGAATTAAACTCTTTTAACAGCTAATTAAATTAGTTCTTCACACAAAAGTTTTGAAATTAGGATACTTCTAAAAGCTATTTTAATATTTTAAGAAGTGTTCAACAGTTTTTCTTTTATATAAATTGGATTTCCAAGAATCTATTTGAGGTGATCTTAACCAAGATTAACAAAAAAAATCGGAATACCCTAGAAGCTATTTAGATTGTTATTCACCTTCATTTTTTCCGAAAATTAAATGCTTCTAGATTATTTTTTAAGCCACGCGTCCTTCTACCTTTTTGGGTTATACACCTATACACTAACTATGCTAATGTTTTGAGGGATCAGGAAGGCTGTATTTAAAGGAAGTGTACACGCATTTGCATGGAAAGAGAGTAGCAAACCATTTTGAAAACCTTCACTACACCAGACCTATATTCGAACCTTGATCTCCCCTTTATCTGAAGTCTAGTATACTGCGAGAGTAGCGCGTTAGATCACGCAGCCGCTGAAGCAGGTTTCCGATGGCTGATGGAGGGGAATTCAAAGTATTTACAGCTTGAAATCCAACACATCTACCTCAAGTCTACCAAGCAGGCAACAGCGTTTGTGCAGTTATCAGACCCCTTTTGAGATGCTCCCGGAACGGAATGGTTGAGTTGGGAGTTTATATTTGAACAATACTTAGCACCACGTCTTAATAACCATTCGGGTTACACGCTTAAGTACTAACTATGCTAATGGAATAGGGAATGTTGACTTTAGAGGAAGTGAACCCTCATTTGCGTATAAGGGAAATATAAGGAAATTGATGGAAAATCACCCCCAGTTCACCCAAGCGAGATTTGGACCTTGATCTCCCCATCCTCGACAGTCTAGCTCAACACGAAACTAGAGCGTTAGCTAACTATACCACCAAGGCAGGGTTTATATTTGAATGGTACAGTGGGAAAAATGGAGAAAAGTCCCATTCATCTCGAATTTAGATAGTGCTGCCCTATGTTAGACAATCATGATACCTTTATAATGCACTTGAAATTATAGTTAAAAGAGATTTTAGGTCTTATTTAAATAATTTTAAAACGATACTTGTTGGGGTTCTTATAAAAAGGATTAAAAAAAAAAGGTCGTCCTAGAAAATTTGTGTAATGTGACTTTCACCCTACCCCCTTTTCCCCAGAACCCTTAATTTACTTGACCAGTTGAATAGGCATTGTGAAGTCGACAATTTTCATGCGTCTGGGTGTGATGATCATGGTGCCTATGGTGGTGTCCACTTCCCCTCTCTCTATCATTCCCATCACACCAGTCCAGGAAGAGTTAGGCAGTTGGACACCGTACGAATCATCAGGTACTCGCACAATCTCAGTCCTGTACAAACCAACAAACTTCTTGTATAATCAGCTCTCACAATAATCTCCAACATTCTAGGAGCAGTTGATATCTCACAGACATGCCTTGATATACACAAAGTTAAAGTCACCAAATGTATGTCTATTCGTTTTTATCACCAAGTCTAGGGATGAGGACCATAATGTCCGGACACTTCATAGTAATTTCCAACGGAGAAGTCTGGTCTAACATTAGGATGTGTTGTTGAGTGAAGATAAAGGACGGCTGAGAGTAGGCAGTGGTACTGACTTGTTGAACAGACTAGGTCATATTGAGACAGCCGTTGTTTGCTGGGGTCACGGCATGTGTTTCCCCTCCAGAGAGAGGGTCAGAGCATGTGTTGACTCACCTGAGAGAGGGCCAGAGCATGTGTTGCCTCACCTGAGAGGTGTTCAGTACATGTGTTTCCTCACCTGGGATGACGGTACAGACGTTAAGAGGGTCAGAGCATATTTTGCCTCACCTGAGAGAGGGTCAGTGCATGTGTTTCCTCACCTGAGAAAGGGCCAGAGCATGTGTTTAATCACCTGAGATGACGGTACAGACGTTAAGAGGGTCAGAGCATATTTTGCCTCACCTGGGATGACGGTACAGAAGTTAAGAGGGTCAGTGCATGTGTTGCCTCACCTGAGAGAGAGTGTCAGAGGATGTGTTGCCTCACCTGAGAGAGGGTCAGTGTATGTCTTTACTCACCTGAGGTAGGTTGATGGCATGTGTTTCCTTACCTGGGATGATGGTAAAGATGTTGTGAGGGTCAGAGCATGTGTTACTTCACCTGAGATGACGGTACAGACGTTGAGAGGGTCAGTGCATGTGTTGCTTCACCTTAGATGACGGTACAGACGTTGAGAGGGTCAGTGCATGTGTTGCTTCACCTGAGAGAGGTTCAGTACATGTGTTTCCTCACCTGGGATGATGGTACAGAAGTTAAGAGGGTCAGTGCATGTGTTGCCTCACCTGAGAGAGAGAGTGTCAGAGGATGTGTCGCCTCACCTGAGAGAGGGTCAGTGTATGTCTTTACTCACCTGAGGTAGGGTGATGGCATGTGTTTCCGCACCTGGGATGATGGTAAAGATGTTGTGAGGGTCAGAGCATGTGTTACTTCACCTGAGATGACGGTACAGACGTTGAGAGGGTCAGTGCATGTGTTGCTTCACCTGAGATGATGGTACAGACGTTGAGAGGGTCAGTGCATGTGTTGCTTCACCTGAGAGAGGTTCATTACATGTGTTTCCTCGCCTGGGATGATGGTACAGAAGTTAAGAGGGTCAGTGCATATGTTTCCTCACCTGAGAGAGGTTCAGTACATGTGTTTCCTCACCTGGGATGATGGTAAAGATGTTATGAGGGTGAGGGCATGTGTTGCTTCACCTGAGAAAAGGTCAGTGCATGTGTTTCCTCACCTGCGATTACGATACAGACGTTGAGAGGGTAATAGAATTTGTTGCCTCACCTGAGAGAGGGTCAGGTCATTCCTTGCCTCACCTGAATTTCATCCTTTTTTCCAAGGTCGTCCAAGTCATGAAAGCCAACCTCTCGAACATCCCAAATGTAAAATCAACGCTAAGAAATGGGTCCATCTGAACAAAACCAATAAAAAATTATGTTAGGGGAACGTTTGAAGATTTAGTTGAAACTTTAACCAAAGGTTTATATTTCAATAAACACATTCTTTCACATTTTACACTAAGGAGCTTGTATGTATCTTTGATCAACATCACAAGAATCTACAGATGAGTGTTGTAGAGGACTGATAAAGGATCTTTAGAGGAATTCTGTTTGAATATAGGCTAGCTAAGGGTCTTCAAATTAATTTTGTTTGAATACAGACTAGCTAAGGGTTGGTTTTAAACGGAATTCTATTTGAACGCAGACTCAGATAAATTAAGTTTGAATACAGACTAGCTGAGGTTCTTCAAATTAATTTTGTTTTAACTGAGAATAACTGAGTGTCTTCGGAGGAACTCTATTTAACACAGACTTAAGGTATTTAGAGGAATTCTGTTTGAATTAAGACTAACTGAGGGTCTTCAGAGGGATTCTATTTAACAAAAACTTAAGGTCTTCAAAGGAATTCTGTTTGAATTGAGACTGAGGGTCTTCAGAGGAATTCTGTCAACCTTCAAATGAATTCTGTTTAACACAGACTTTAGTTCTTTAAGGGAGTTCAGTTTGAATTGAGGCTAAATTAGGTTTTTCAGAAGAATAATGTTTAACTTCAGATGAATTCTGTTTAACACAGACTTTAGATATTTAGAGAAATTCTGTTTTAATTGAGACCATCTTAGGTTCTTTATAGGAATTCTGTTTTACACCGACTTAAGGTAATCAAAGAAATTCTGTTTGAATAGAGACTAAATGAGGGTCATCACAGGAATTCTGTTAAAATTAAGACTAACTGAGGGTCTTAAGAGAGATTGTGCTTCACAGACATAAGGTTTTCAAAGGAATTTTGTTTGAATTGAGACTGAGAGCCTTCAGAGGAACTCTGTTTAACACAGACTTAAGGTATTCATAGTAATTCTGTTTGAATTGAGACTAAATGAGAGTCGTCAGAGGAATTATGTTTGAATTTAGACTAACGAAGGCTCTTCAGAGAAATTATGTTTGAAAGCAATTAACTGGTTATACAAATTGTATTACTAGGGACAGGGTCTATCAATAGTTCCGACTTAACTAATTCAGTGGATCTTAAACGACATTAATTTAAGCACTCATTTTAATCCCAGATTAAATCTGTGACATACCATCAAAGCTCCTGCCTTCAACACCAGACCCTCCAAGTCACCAATCTGTCCAGAAGTGGGCCTGTGCGCTGAGGACCTCAGTCCCAACGTCGTGGACCAAGTGTTAAAATAGCGGATCCTGATTGGTAGCGAACTGGACGCTCTGTAAACCTCGGTTAGAACAACCTCATCGTCCCCTCGTCCCTCAGCCGCGATGGTAAGGCTATCCATGGGGATCGACACGTTCTTGAAGACTTTGTCCAAGATGTCCCTCCGGGCCCAGAGAATAAGGATATACCCTTTGTATCGGGATACCTGTATCAGACATACAATTAGCATTGAGAAGGTCTGTATGTATGTCAGGGAGGTTGTAAGACCTGTACTAGACATATATTGAGCAGGTCTGGATGTATGTCAGAGAGGCTGTGAGACCTGTACTAGACATACATTGATCAGGTCTGGATGTATGTCAGGAAGTCTGTGAGACCTGTACTAGACATATATTGAGCAGGTCTGGATGTATGAGAGATCAGGAACCTTGGTTCAAACACAGAAAGCTCTCGTAATACCTCCATACGTTAGGGAGTACATTCTTGTGTCTAGTTGACACAATTATTTATCTACGTTTGGGTTTATCGTTAAGTATGATTCTCTTAGGTTAATCTAGTCGTCAAGCTGTGTTAATTTCCCACTAATTTTTTCTTGAGACCAGATTGTGCTCCAGCCTTGTCCATCAACACTCTTGTCACGTGCACGCGTTGTTAATTCTTACGGACCTCACGAAGGACGTACGAAGTGTAGTCCAAGTCGTGGAGACTCGTGACAAACATGGGTCTAAGGGTCGAGTCCATGCATGCGTGGCCTATACGATGTATCATGCTGACATCTATCAGTGCTGTTGGAACCAATCTCTGGGATTTCAGGTGTTCTTTGAGAGCATAGCTACTCAGTTTCTCTGTAAACAAGAAGGATACGACACTGACATCTTTATTCACATTCTACAAACATAACTAAAATGGGCGGCTCGATGCATAGCTTTTGCTTGTAGTAATTTATGTATGTTATTCGAGATATGGCATAGCTTAGCAACATTAGCTCAAATATGTTATATTTAGATGTTTATTTACTATGTTATAATTTAGATCATGTAGATCTTTACACTTAATCTAGGGCATTAAAAGCTCGAAAGTTCATTAACGCACTTACAAAAGTACGACACCTATCCCTATCTTTACTAATTCTATCCAATCCACTTCATTACACCCTAGCTCTTTCAGGACCTCTTTAATGATACACTCCCATCTGCGTCTAGCTCAGGGGTTTCCAACTTATAAGGGCTCGAGGGCCACAGTGGAAGCCTTAGGCATGATTGCGGGCCGCACTTTAATTATAGGCCAATTTTCGTATAACTCTGCAAATAGAACAGAGGTACCAGTATGAAATAATATGTATTGTTTTATTGAAACAAAGGCTTAATCATTTTATTTGCTTAAAACATTATTTTACAATTGCATAAAAGAGTGAAATTAAAAATAAACAAAAACTATTATACCAAAAGCAATTGAATTTCGAAGAAGAGCAACAATGTCAGTTTATTTGACTTAATATTTGACAAATGGCACCCAAAAAAACTAATCCAAAGTCAAACTGAAATTAATAATATATTAAAAATAAAACTTAAAAAAGGGCAATTTAGTAGGAGTATTGTGATCGATCAGCTGCCTCTACCAATGAACGAATGTCCACCTCCAGCTCTGTTGTTGCTAATCTCAAAAGATGCAGCAAGGAAGAATCTGCAAGTTGACTTCTGTACTGATTTTTAATGAATTTCATAGAAGAAAAAACACTTTCACATATGTACGTGCTCCCAAACATTGAAGTCATTTTTAGTCCAAATTGTCTAAAGTTTGGGTATCTTTCGCTGGATAGCAGTTAAAAAAAATGTGATCCCTTTTCTTGTCTGGTCTGTAGGAACGTATCGGCTTGTAGATCGCACAGTTAAAGTTGTAGGCGTGGTTCTTGTTCCTCGATTGTAACACCAAGAGGATTCATGTAAAGCTGTACACTGCTTTTCAGTGTTTCAGTTTCCTTGAATCGTGTGTTGAATTCTTCAATGATCTCTTGAATGTGTGAACTGAGATCTGAAAAATCTACATTTTCCTGATCTTTTGACGCCACTAATTGTAGACAGCAAGGGAAATGTGTCAACTCATTGTTTTCCAAAGAACGTTTGAAAATATTTAACTTATTTCGAAATCCATTTACAATTCCCACCATATCTGATACGACCTGGTTTCTTCCTTGAAGACTCAGGTTTAAGGTGTTAAGGTGATTTGTCATGTCTGTTAGGAAAGCTAACTGCTTTAAAAATTCTGGGCTTTGAATTTCTTCTTCTAGTTCTGTGGTATCAGACGAGACAAACTTATTAAGGAATTCAGGGATTTCCTTGCGAATAGCAAAAAACCGTTCAAGGCACTTTCCTGCACTCAGCCACCTTACATGGTTGTACAGCAGCAAGTCTCCATATTCTGCCTCAATTTCCAGCAAAAACTGCTTTAGTTGTCTATGCAAAAGGGCTCGATTTCCACCTCTTAACATATTAATAATTTTAACCACAAATTTAAAAACTTCCGTTTTCTTCATTGATTTCCCACATAACGCTCCCTGGTGAATAAGACAGTGGATCATAGGACACGTTACGCCATTTTCTTTTAGCAATCCCGTCAGACCTGTCTTCTCCCCTGTCATTGCTGGCGCTCCGTCTGTCACAATGGTTGAACATTTACTGAAGCCTCCAACTCTGTCGACAGTTTTTTTTAAAGCATCATAAATGTCCCTCCCTTTTGTTGTTCCTTGAAGAGAACAGACATCAAATAGCTCCTCTTTACTGCTGAAATCTTCGAAGGTGGTGCGTATAAATATTAATAGCTGACTGACATCTGACTGGTCAGTGCTTTCATCAAGGCATAGCGAGAAATGCATGCTTTCTTTAACCAATCTAATCAGCGATTTTTCTACTTGTTCTCCCATATCAATGACCCTTCTCTGTACAGTTTGGTTGGAAAGTGGCACTGATTCAAATTTCTCAGCCATTTTAGCATCTCCAAAAGCCTTTGCCATTTCCATAGCACACTTTTTAACCAGACTGCCTTCAGTGAAGGGTTTTTTCGCCTTTGCAAGTTCAAGCGACACCGCGTAGGAGGCGTACAGAGAAGATGACTGATTTTGTAAGACTTTAATAAACATACCTGTTTGCTGTCTTAATTTCTTTTTGAAGTCTGCAACTAGTGCGTGTCGAGCTTCTTCCTTATATGTTGCATACTTGTCCTCATGCATTGTTGAGTAGTGTCGTTTAACATTGTACTCTTTTGGTACAGACACAATTTGCATGCATACCAAACACTGAAGCTTCCCACTGTTGTTAGTAATTAAATAGTCACTCTCCCAGCTTTCCTTGTAAATTCTGTTTTCATTTTCAATTTTGCGTATCTTTGAGTTTCCGCTCATTTTTATTCACGTAAAAGACACAAGCAACGGTACACTTTCACTCAACACAAAACAAATCCTTCAAAATGTAAAGTAACTTGTGAAACTTCACTACACGTCAAGCAAACGCGACTGAGCCAGAGTGGAGACGAGAGGAGTAGACAGCAAGCCTTACCGGGCGAGTCTATTGTTACGGGAGTGAAGGGAAGAGAGGTAAGTAGAAGGGCCCAACTACTTTTGCTGGGTCCTGCACTGTGTGATGCAGTGCGTAACTTGTAGAACGGATGACTATTATTTCTTTATCAACTTCATTTGCTCATTTTTGCCTTATGAATATTAATACATTTTTTGAAGAGCTATGAAATATTTTTCGTAACTTTTCTTGAGATTAAAAAAAAAATTCTTAAAATTATTTGCGGGCCGCCAGTTGGAAACCCCTGGTCTAGCTCTTCCCATAGGGTTTCCAGTCAATACCCTGAACAAGGTTTTAGATTATTCAATTCGCACTGCATGTCCTGCCACCATAATCTACTAAACTTGACTACTCTAACCATGTCTTGTGACGAGTACAGGGTATCTAGCTCATTAATGTTAATTAATGTTGATTAACTATACTATATTTGTAGATATTGTTGATATATGTACTATATTTCTGATTATGTTGATTAATTATGCTAAATTTCTGATAATGCTGATTAAATGTGCTATATTTCCTATAGTGTTTAATTGCGCTATATTTTAGATAATGTTGACTAACTGCGCTGTGTGTTAGATAATGTTGACTAAATTTGCTATATTTTTGACAACGTTGATTAACTGTGCTAGATTTATGATAATTTTAATTAACTGTGATACATTTATAATAATATTGGTTATTTAGCGTGTAATTTATGTAATATGACATCTACAACAAAAATTTCATAAAAAACAATTAAAATTCCATAAAGACAATTCAAATTCCATAAA
This sequence comes from Timema shepardi, assembly GCA_902151425.1. Classification (NCBI taxonomy): domain Eukaryota; kingdom Metazoa; phylum Arthropoda; class Insecta; order Phasmatodea; family Timematidae; genus Timema; species Timema shepardi. Next base: position 282,933 of record CABFVX010000455.1, read on the forward strand.
TACAATTAAAACAAGATAACAAGTACTAATCTATTCCAATAAGAAGAGACAGGGGGTGAATCACTCAAAATTGATGTTGCCGGGAAAAGCCCAAGCGTCGAGGAACATTACCCCAGCGTACCATTTCGGTATCGTGAGCATTTTCACGTCTGGATAGAAGGGCACACGTCGAAGGAAAGAGGGATTATTGTCTCTACTCGCCACTCCTGTTGACAGCGTTAGTGAGGAAGTGGATTTATTTCGCAACTCTCCGCCCTCCCCCCTTTTCCCCAAAGATTTCCTGTTGTACTCCGGGCTAGCTCTGTTGCTATATAACAGATTCCCCGTGGATTATATTTCTGTATTCAATTGTATTTATTCACTGGCGAAGGAACTACTTCATACAACTTCAGCGCGAAGACTACTGATGGCCACGATGTGTCAGGCATTGAGCTCACCACCACGTCACAGAGAAAGCCTCTTTTGAGAAATATTGAGTATCATGTCAGAATGTCTGACAATGCTCTCTATGCCCATCATATATAGTTTAATGTATAAGAATGTATTTCTTTATTTTCTATGTCAACCAGTCATAGTTTATTGTGTTAGAGTGTCTGAGTTATTTTCAATTTTCATCAGAAACAAGGTTTAATGTCAGAAGGTTTAACAATATTTTCTATGTCTATCAGACATGATTTATTTAGTCAGGATATCTATCATTATTTTCTATATCCATCAGACATAGTTTCTTTAGTCAGATTGTCTGATGAGTATTTCCCTATGCCATAAGGCATAGTTTAAATACGGGGGCTCTATGCTCTAAATTTTATAGGACTAGGTGATTGAGTATACTGGGTCCGTGAAGTTTCTTGTCTTTTCTAAGTCTTAAAGAAATTGTTATATTTTTCTGACACCCTAAACGGTATGATCTCGTTTAGAATCTTTTTAAGGTAACAATCAGATCATCTAACATTTTTTTCTTTGAACTAGTTAGGTCAATGACTAGGTGCAGTCACGATTACACCCTTGTTGTGTAGCTATTTACAGTGCGCAGCCTGTGGGAGCATTACTAAATTGAAGTAGTGTCCCACGAGGATAATGCTTTCTTTCAGCCCCTTCAGACGCCATATTTACCCAAGTGTTCTAAGATAGTTTGTATTAGCTATTGTATCCCCTAGTAATGGGTAAATATATACATTTACTATTGAGGATTTGATGCTATGTTTCTATTTTCAATTGTTTCACTTTTATTCATGATTAGATCTCTCAGGTATTAGTCGGGTATTAGCCTGGCTAAATTGTCCTTTTTATATGGCCTGAAACTTAATTCCCCTTTTTTACTGTTGCCAAACTGTGGCAGATGATTCAAATTAATATCCCTATTTCTAGAGCCATTTAACTAAATAAAATTTTCTATCTAACTAACTAATGTCGGTTCCTTGTGGACAAAGTAATATTACCTATTTGTATAACCTAATCTTTTCTACCTCAATAACGGAATACGGTTATCATTAATTGATTGTGCGTATAACCCGAACGGGTAGTAAGACGTGGTGCTAATAATAATAATAATAATAATAATAATAATAATAATAATAATAATAAATTGATTGAATCTAAACCTTGTCACTCACATGTAATTATATATTTTTTGTTTACCTTTTAATAAACTTACATATTTCTGTAATGCATTTTCCTTCTCTTTCCTTCATCAGGTATAACTTATTTAACTATATAAAAGCAATCGTTTATTAATAGTGTGCTATATTTGAGATAATGTTGATTAACTCTACTATATTTTTAATAATGATTATCAACCGTACTACGTTTCCCATGATGTTGATCAATTGTACTATATTTCAAACAATGTGTTTTCAACTGTGCTGTAACGGTGTTACAGCTAACGTGGTTATTAATTAGTACATCAGTCACTCTCCAGTCCTCTTTGACAATCACCAATCATGGACTCCCCAGAACGCACTTCATACCTGACCGAACTGAGCCACTTGGATAACACTTCTCCAATGAAGAAAGGTTACGCCCACAGAATATGTGGAAGGTAGGTGTGGCTGTTCCTTGCACCCCTCGTTCCTGAGGTTATTTTACGATGACTGTTCCCTGAACCTACAGTCATCTGGATCTTTCTACTTACATCTAGATCGCCACATCGAACATAATAGACGTCTCCAGTTGAGACTCATGCCCCCCTCTTCCCTCCTTAACTCGATACACTCTATGGGAGCACGTGATCAGGCTCAGGCTCTATATATTACTCTAATTTGTTGTTATGGTTACTCATTGTATCACTGGCTTCAGAGAGGTAAGCGACTCTGTCCAAGAGATGTAGTCTGCGCATTTATTCTAAATTCTTTCCGGCCTATATATCGTAATCTTGTCTAAATTTATCCTTTGGAACTTTAACATTTAAATCTTATAACTTTGGTTGAGGATGTTTTCTTTAGTTGTAATAGATGTGGCTAGAGTAAAACCACTATTCCTTTTTGAATTAAATTTCCTTAGTGGGAATGTTGTTTCTGCAGAATATGATTGTAGTTGCCTGTTTCACCGCTTCATGGTATGTTTATTGAAACACTTTTAATGTAGGTTAAGCCCGTATCGTCCACTTGTAGATGGCGTCGTTTAATAAATAACTGTTTATCTCTTGTTTAATTTGATCTACCACCACTAGATGGCAGAATTACCTAAAATAGCTTTGAATATAGTTGTAGTTCAAAAATATATTTTTGTTAAAGTTAATTGGAGGCCGCTAGGTGGCGAAAATATTTGAACTAGCTTTATATATTGTTGGAGATTAAAAAAAAAAACTGGTATTAGCGTTAATTGGAGGCCGCTAAAGGGTTAGAATAAGTATTTTTCCAGAATAAAAATATGTATTTTGGTTATTTGGAGGCCACTAAACGGCGATAATAGATTTTGTTTTAGATTAAAGATATATTTATTTAATGTTATATTTGATTGGCAGCCACTAGACAATGGATTTACCTATAATAACTTTACACATTGATCCTATATATATATTACCTTTTCATGCTAAATTTTTTTAAGAAGCCGTAGGATGGCGGGAATATTTGATCTTACTGTAGATATTGTTTTTGGTTAAATATATTGTTTGAATGGAAGGCAGCTAGAGCTTAACAATGAATATTGTTTTCTGTAACTTTACGTTTCTTATTTAATATATATTAAAACTATATCTGGTGTTGATCAAATACTTAGTTCTGTTTATATATAATCCCTATGGGATATTATTTTGGTGTCACCGTGAGATTGTTTTTATCTAATCTCCGAGTACTGTGGATGGCTTTTTCGTCACTCTTAACACTATAGGCCGAGTAAGATAGTTTTTTCTTAAAATAAATTAACCATCCACTTTATCAACGTGATAATTTGAAGAAAAAACGTAAAATTTGAATGTATATACTTTGGACTAAATCGGCTTGTAGCTTTTACGTTAAAAAAAAATTATAAAGTGCCGAAATCTTATAATTTCATTTTTAAGGCATGAACAATTTTTTTTCGAAAAACAAAAAATAGTCAATGATAGCACTTAAAAAACAAAAATATGACCCTTAGTCGATTTAGATCGGTTCACAACTTTTTTAAATAAAAAATAAAAACCACTACAAATGATCATTATTTGACATTTAATTACAGATATTTTAATTGTCTTAGGAACTTGGTTTGGGACTTAAATTGTAGCTCTTGTTAGTGCATACCTACAATAAAAATTTCGCGCAAAAATAATCATAACTTTTTGCGGGAATCGTGAGTATGTGAAGACAGGTGTTCCCGAAAAATGGCTTGGAAGCGGTCGATAATTGTCATAGAGTGATTTTTCAAAGCGCTATTTGTTTAAGAAGAGTTTATCTACAAACCCAATTTAATGAAATGTAATCAGGACTTGATTTAATACCTAAAGAGCGCGTCTGAAAACCGGTGTGTTTGTTGCTTCGGGCGTTCGGGCGTGCGAGCTGAGAAGTGCCAACGTGGTGGGGGAAGCCTCTGTGTCGGCCGGGCCTCGAGCGTTTTAAAGTGCGGTATCTCACCGAAATATTAATAGTGACCATATTAGTGATGCATAAGAAGCAAGTGATGAATGGCTATTTATGACGATTCACATTAGCATGGTATTATTTGCCATTTTAAAATTTTAATCGAAACATTGATATTGTCTCGGGGTTTTGGGAACATAAATAACATCAAGGTGAATAAAAAATATTATTAACATTTTTATGGTTATTGTTATTATTTTCATAATTCTTATTTAGTGCTAACGGGTTTCATAAGCATTGCATATGAAGTTATGGTAGATGAAGAAGATTAGATAAATGTCTTGAATGTCAAATTGGCTTTTAAATATTATAATTATTATTATTATTAAAGTGTTAAATTAGTTTTTAAAATAATATAATGATAAAATAAATTTTTACTAAACAAAATTTCATGTTTTATATTTACATTCATATTTATTATTTATGCATGTTCCAAACCTATAACTTTGTATGCAATGCTTATAAAAAATAGCAAAAACAATAAAAATATTAATAAATTTCTTTTTATTCACCTTGATGTTATTTATGTTCCCAAAACACAGAGACAATATCAATATTTCGATTAAAATTTTAAAATGGCAAATAATACCATGCTAATGTGAATCGTCATAAATAGCCATTCATCACTTGCTTCTTATGCATCACTAATATGGTCACTATTAATATTTCGGTGAGATACCGCACTTTAAAACGCTCGAGGCCCGGCCGACACAGAGGCTTCCCCCACCACGTTGGCACTTCTCAGCTCGCACGCCCGAACGCCCGAAGCAACAAACACACCGGTTTTCAGACGCGCTCTTTAGGTATTAAATCAAGTCCTGATTACATTTCATTAAATTGGGTTTGTAGATAAACTCTTCTTAAACAAATAGCGCTTTGAAAAATCACTCTATGANGACACAGAGGCTTCCCCCACCACGTTGGCACTTCTCAGCTCGCACGCCCGAACGCCCGAAGCAACAAACACACCGGTTTTCAGACGCGCTCTTTAGGTATTAAATCAAGTCCTGATTACATTTCATTAAATTGGGTTTGTAGATAAACTCTTCTTAAACAAATAGCGCTTTGAAAAATCACTCTATGATAATTATCGGCCGCTTCCAAGCAGTTTTTTGGGAACACCTGTTTTTACATACTCACGGTTCCCACAAAATGTTATGATTATTTTTGCACGAATATTTTATTGTAGGTAGACACTAACAAGAGCTACAATTTAAGTCCCAAAACAAGTTCCTGAAACAATTACAACCCCATTTATTAAATGTCAAATAATTACCATTTTTAGCGGTTTTTATTTTAATTTTAAAAGGTTGTGAACCGATTTAAATCGGCAAGGGCTTATCTCTTTTGTTTATTTAAGCTCTATCATGGAATATATATTTTTTTAAATTACACCTTAAAAGTTAGAATATAAGTTTTCGGCATTCTTATGATTTTTTTAAACGTAAAAGCTAGAAGCCGATTTGGTCCAATTTCTACGATTTTTATCCTAATTATTACGTCGAGAAAGTGGATCGTTAATTTATTTTATGAAATGAATGTTTTTTCGCTATTCTACCTGGACTACTATTTTTCTTCCTTAGTCAGCTCAAATTTTATACCTGATATTTTTATAATTCTTTTGTTAGTAAATACGTATCTTCAGTGCTACATTATAGATATATTCCATTCACCGTAGGAATTGACTTCTGAAAGGCCTTTTTACCTACCATAAATCTACTATATAGTAGGATATTGGTAGGAAAAAAGACCTTTCAGAGAGTAATTCCTACCGTGAAAGGTATATACTATTGAAATATTGTTCTGTATTTAAGATAATGTTGATAAGCTGTTTTAAATATGAGATAATGTTGATTAACTGTACTATATTTTAGATAATCTTGACTAAATGTGCTATATTTGAGGTGATGTTGGTTAAATATGTGATATATTAGATAATGTTGATTAACTGTACTATATTTTAGATAATGTTGACTAACTGTTTTATATTGTAGATAATGTTGATTCACTATGCTATGTATTAGATAATGTTGATGATCTACTGTATATTATCTATGAGCGAATGTTGATTGTCTAACTACCCAACTTACCAAAGTCACAGTCACGTGAGCTACAGATTTTGTACAAACATCCAGGCTTTATAGGTGACACAACATGGGCCAAGTTCCTCATTTTGAACGTTTCTGTTTTACAACTCGAATAAACTGCGAAACTCACCAAAACTAGGTAAAATACTAACATATTTCTGTTCATACAGAGGGTAACATGACAGCTGAAGATGAAGGAACTAGTATAGCTTACATAATATGTTGGACGTATTCTGAATAACTCCAAATATACTTAGAAATTATATTGGTTTCCATTAAGGAATATGGGCATCCATCCAGTTCTTTTTATTGTGTTGGTTTAAGGCTTATCATTAATTTCGATGAGTACAAATCAATCGAAGTCCATTCTATATATTAAAGTTCAAGCCAACCAGAAACGTTTATGAAAAAAAAATGTCGTTCTCTTCTGCAATTAGAGTAATTGAATTCGTGTGGCCCAGGCTGAAGCGGGAATCAATTGCAAATACATGACAACACACTGTTGTTGGTATTCAACACTTTCTTTCTCTCTCTCATTCACTGTTGCTAGTTTCTAACTTTCTTTTTCACTCATATTACGTAATTAAATGTGGGACATTATTTGGAAAAGGTGATTTTTCAAAAGAGGGGGAGGGGCATAAGAAAACTATACCATACTTTCCGCCAATTACTCACTCCATAAAATTAAGCACTAGAATGTTAATTGCCGCACTTTCAAAAGTACACCACTTATCCCTATCTGAAGTTAGTTCTATTAAGTTCACCCCATTACACCATATCCCTATATTGAACTAGTTATATCCAGTCCATCTCATTACACTGTATCCCTATCTGGATAAAGTTATATCCAGCCCCCTCGTTACACCCTATCCTTATAATGAGCCAGTTCTATCCAGCCCACCTCATTACATTGTATCCCTATGTTGAGCCAGTTATATCCAGACCACCTCATTACACCCTCTTCCTATATTGAACGAGTTCTATCCAGTAATT
>CABFVX010000456.1:0-14192 GCA_902151425.1 Timema shepardi
AGAGATTTGACGAAGCCGCGGCACACACACACACACACACACACACACACACTCACTCACTCACTCACTCACTCACTCACTCACTCACTCACTCACTCACTCGATTTTTACTCCCGCTCAGTCGGACGGATCAATATATCGATGCACTACTTTACTTCACTCGGTCTGATAAGTTCAAAATGGAACGATAAAAATACCACACACAATTAATCTATCGTATCAGTCAAAACCGATCAGTCGGAAGTGAAGGTCAAATTGACAGTTAATAGGGCCCTTAACATTGCCAAGCTTTGACTCGGTTCGGTGGCCACATGGTCTAATGCACTACTCTCACATTAGACTAAATTGCCGATGGCGGGAAGATTGAGGTTCGAATTTTGTTCTGGTGTACTAAGATTTTTCCACAAAGGGTTTTCACTCTTCCTCTACGCGAATGCAGGTACATTTTCTCTAAATATAACCTTCCTAGTCCCTAAAACCACAAGCATAATTAGTACATAAGCGTATAACCCGAACGGATAGTACGACACGGTGCTAAATAAACATGGTACAAAGTCCACTTTGATATAAAGTCATAAATTAATCAGTGATTAGTTCACCATCCTTGCATACACACGGCTGTTTGGAATGATCACTCCAATCTCTCATTTTCAACTTACCTTGTGTCGGGCCGTTGATACTGTAGAGAAACCTTTATTCAAGTAATGATGGTAACCATCATGAAATAACCAATGAAGAAGCTACCACGAAAAATGCGACGCACACTCGCTCAGCCATTGTATACATCCTTGTTTTGAGAATAACTCTACCAACGAAAATACAACTATTTTGAAAAAATGTTTTGTTTGTGTATAAATAAGTTAAGTGTATATTTTGAAACAAACTTGAATTTTCTTTTTAGTTATAAAATATATGTGAAATGCATTTAAATAAAACTGCTTACGTCAAACCTTTTTCAAAACAAACATATTTTTCGTTTTAATTTTGTTTGAAAGTCAGGGAAATCGCTGAACGATTTGCTGAGGTAAGACAACTAGTATTTATTTTGCACATGGGTTTGTACTAGCCTTAAACATCGCTAAAAACTAAGACCTGTATATATACCAAACTACACTAAACTTTTAATAATAGTTGGCTGCTCACACGACAAGTGTTGACTAAAAATTGTTTTCGGTATTGACCTATATACGAAAACATCGTCTGTGTTGATGGCGCATAATGCATTGTGATCCGATATGATGATGATAATGATGTAGGAAGGGATAAAGATTAAGGTAAAGGTTGATAATGTTTCCAATGACGAGGTCACGAAATAACTAAAATCGTGTGCACCCCCACACAAGAGCCTGTAATCGCGTGACAACATGGGTCAGTTTCATGATAGCAAAAAAACAAACAAGAATGGTCATGTTAATTGATGGTGTGTCAATGCCATTAACAAATTTGCTGCGGTATTGCGAGCAGCACGGAATAGTAACATAAGAGCCATTGTTTCTACTCCCCTTCCTTTATAATCTTTTCCCCTCGCGTGTAATTTAGCAAGTTTGGGGCACCTTGGTTCGATCTCATGTGGTGCTGATCATTATAATATGTATATCCAGGCTGGTCATGCTATCGTATTTATAAGTGTCTAGTATTAGGCCAACTACACTGTCCTATGTTAGTACCCTGGAGTGGCTTAGAATACGGCGTAAAGAATAATTGAGACGTTTGACCTATTTGTTTTACATTGACAGAAGCAATTCGGAAGAAAAACTAAATCAATGAATTATTTTTTAATACTACTTAAATTAATGTGGATACTCAATAATTATTTATTGATATCTAAATAATACAAAACAATTGGGCTATTTAGAAGATACCTAATTTGAAAGTGACCCGGGTTATAGAAGACTATTTTTTGATTTGTATTTGATGTCAACCCGTATTATTATATTACTCATCCGGGTTATGCGCATATGAAAGAGAATGAATGGCTAAGAACTAGGAAGGTTGAATTTACAGGAAGTTCTCCCACATTTTCGTGGATAGAGAGAGTAGAAATCCATCTCGGAAAAATACACCCTCATTACACCCAAACGGGATTCGAACCCCGATAACCCGGTCATCGGCAGTCCAGTATATTTTAAGAGTGATAGAACATGCGGTCACTAAAGCGGGGGCGTTCAATAATCATCGAACACGAAACCGCATGATTAAATCTTTCTTTGTAAAATCTTTTTGAAACGACTCCGCTTGATGACTTCATCTCACTTGGGAAGCAAAAAGGATTTCCTTTTGTTCCTCCGTCCACCTCCTCTCCCCATCCCTTTTGCACGTTTTCTCCTTCCTCAAGACGTAAGTAAGGACGTAAAACTGTCTACCGTTATTACAGCTTTTAATTAAGTGTACGGACACAAACGGCTTGCTACCTCACTTGATGAAACATGAGCCCCCCTGGCCCGTTAAAACTCGCGTAAACAACTCGAGTACTAGTTGTATTTTAATGTACTTATAACGAGAAGACACTCCTTAATTGCTTTAATCGGCACTTCATACAATGGACTTGGATCGCTGTGAAATTTCTGACAGAAACGAGCTGGGCGAAAGTTGGACAAAAGGTAGAATATTAAAAACAATTGCTGTTTACTGGAATTTCAGGTGATATGCCCTTAGGTCCTACTGTTATTTGACAGCGTATTAACAGATTAGTGACCCACACTGGTCCTCGAATGTAGGTACAACGCGTCACTCTCCTAGAATTGATTGCCTGTTACGGGGTTGTAGATGTTCAAACTCTCTTTGGGTGTACTCGAGAGGTTTTTTTTAATCCCCTTCTAATTGATTTCCCTCCCTCCCTCCACGCAAATACGGTTAAATTTACTCTAAAATTATATCTTCCTCATCTCTTTACCAATTAATGTGTGATCGACTTGGGTGGCCGTATGGTCTAAGCCCTTAAGGCATTACTCTCTCAATAGACTGGACTACCGATTATGGGGAGTTCGGGGATCGATTCCTGGTCAGGTGTATTGAGGATAGTTTTCTTAAATGGTTTTCCACTCTTTCTTCACGGAAATACAAGTACGCTTAATCTAAATTCAACAACATCATACTTAACACAAACGCGTGTTGCCTGAACGGTTTGTAAGTCGCGGCGAGAGAAACAAACGATTTAACGAGGTTTAAGGGAATCACTTATTTATCAATAGCTTATGGTAAGGCAGCAGCTATTCAACCATAGTAGGGAATTTATCACGGTGAGAACAAACCCGGTGTAAAATACACAAAACATCAGCTACAAGCCTTACATATTTTTATAATGGCGTGCTTTGGTGGCCGCATGTCCTAAGGCGTTGTCACACTTACAATAGACTAGTCTGTTGATGATGGGGAGATCATGATTCAAATTTTGGCCGAGTGTTCTGAGGGTGGTCTTCCATGAATAGTTTGAATTTAGAATAAAAATTTGCTAACCTAGAGAGCACACATAGTTTTCAAACAAAACAAAAGAAAAAAATATTTAAAACAATTCTAAGCTAAGTCATGCAGCTCCCTCTTAGTTTTCCACCGACAATAACGTCAGAAATAAATATAATAATTTGGTTGATGAGACACGAAACACCCTCTAGGGTAATCTAGTGGGCGTCTAAGACATTAGATGGCGGGAATATCGATGTTAGAATCCCGGTCAGATGTACTGAGGGTGTTTTTTTCTTTAATGGTTTTCCACTCTTCTTCTCCATAAATGCGGCTACACTTCCTCTAAATTAAATATTCCCTCTCCCTAGAACATTAGCGTATAGCCAGAACGGGTAGTGAGACGCAGTGCCAATATAAAAATTTCGGGATTAGGATCAAACTGGGCCCCCCTATATTTGTAGTGGTGCCTATCTTTTCCCTTCGCTTCAGGGATGAGCTGGGATGAGGGTTTTTTCCTACTAGGGTCTATATCTTCCTTAACTCGATGGAAGTATTCCGTCCTGCGGCAGTCAACCACCACACTCCTAAAGTAAAGTCCGCGGCGGTTTTAATTGGTCCCCTGGAAAGTAGGCCTATTTTTCACCCTGTATAAACAGCGCGGCGAATGTCCGATGCACAGTCCAACTGGAAAAGGAGGGGTCTGGATGGGTTCGTGTGGTCGTGTGGGCCGTAGCTATTTACACTGCAGGTAGGTACCATCTGTGGGCGAACCCCTCGAGTTAGAATAGTCTCAACTCCACTAGGGCGGCATAAAGACAAAAAAATTCTACGTGTCACGCATAATTTAACATAATATATACTTTTTAATTTGTTTACTCTTGACCCAAGTGTTAAAATGGTTCTTAAGATTTGATTCAAATAGTCTGTAATGTACAAATCAATTTGCATAGAAAACACAAAGGTTTTTGCGGCTAGCATTGATAAGATTTTACTCTAAAATTAAATTTAATCTAATATTAATGCTTGTTGTCATTAATATATGCTAATTACTCTAATAGAGTAGGGATGATGAAGCATTTTACAGGTAATCTACCCGCATTTGGGTGTAAGGAGAGTGAGAAGCCATCTAGGAAAAACCAACATAATCATACTCGACCGAGATTTGAACCCCGATCTCCCCATCATTAGCAGGCCAGTTTAACACTAGAGTGACACCTTTAGACCGTTTGGCCACTGAGCTGGTAGTATTATTTTTATGTTACACTGTCAGATAAAAGGTCAATTTATTGAAATTTGTACTAAATCGGTGTTTATGTGTGTGTGTGTGTGTAAAAGCATTTAATGCCTCATTGACTGTTAGCTATTTATCATAATTTAAGACATTCACCACGACTAGGCTACATACCATTAGCCTAATATAAAAAGGAATAGGTTGAACCACAATTTAACAGGCTGGCTATGGCTTTAATATTAAATTTAGAGAACTCGCACTGGTTTTGCACGTGAACATAGACTTCGTTCTCGCCTTGCCTGGTTATCCGGTGACGAGAACCTTGGGCCTCAAATCTTATTCGGGTGCACTTGGGGTAGTTTTTCACGTGTGATATTCGCTGTATTTTTCCTATTCCTCTCTTCACGCTAATGAGCGTAAATTTCCTCTAACCTTACTCTTAGAGCACGTAATTAACATACCTTAGGGTCCGCATCGGTGGTCGCATGGTCTAACGCGTCACTCTCATGTCAGACAAAATTTCCTCTGAGCCATTTGGGGTTCGGATCCCGGTCAAGTGCATTGAGGTTGATTTATTTTTCCTAAATGGCTTTACTCTCTACCTATACCTAAATTAGAGTAATTTCCTCTATACTACTCGCTTTAACATCTCTTTGACATTATTGTATGCGTTTAACCCAGACAGGTACTAAATATGGTGAAATAAAATAAAAAATATTTCTTAGGTAGGTACCTTATAGGGGACAGTACTGTATCTGCTAAAGTTGTTGTATCGGTACCGACACGGAGTTACCGTTGTGTCTCGTATTTCGCACACCTGCCCTCTAAGGAAAGTTTGTCTCCACGACAACTTATAGCTCGTCGTGATGATGTGCGGCCTAGCGAGTCAAGACTCTGGGCACGCCCGAAAGCCGACTCTGGCGCCTATGGCACTAACCTCACTCACGTTATTCACAGGTAAACAGAAATGGCGCGGAGTAAACATTGTCATTCATTAGATCATCGTAGCTCTCCCACTATGGGGAGGTGATGTGTCTTCTTGATTTGAAACAGCGTTCATTGTGTGTGTGTGTGTGTGTGTGTGTGTGTGTGTGCGTGCGCGCATCACAAGATTTCAAGCCTCGTCGGCGTTAACAGCTTAGCGTGACTTGAAATAACTTCAGCTTTTCTTTTTCTGCGTGACAGGATCAGTTTGAGGAGACCCAACTATATTCTAAAACCAATAGACGTAAACATTCTGCTCTCAATTTTCGGTGAACGTGTGAATACATCTTTATATAAACATAAAATTAAGCTACCATTCAGTTTGACAGTTGCCACTTGATACCCGCAATTCCCTGACCAAGAGGTATGTTAGTGTGACGTCATATTTTTCGCATCCGCTAATGACGAATCTAAGGACACAATATGGACAAGCGTGGGTGGCCACATAGTCTAAGGCAGGGATGGCGAAACTTTTCCAACCGGTGTGCTACTTAAGAACTGGCTAAATTTTGAACTAGTCTAATGTGCAACCTCTTATTTACGTTTTTCTAAATGAAAATTTAAAAATCAAAACTTGTTGGCAGTCGTGAAATGTAATGAACAACTCAAATCAAATTGTAAATAGTTTAATAGTGCCTTCATTTTGCGAAGGAAAGTTAATAAATTGTCAAAATGGGTGTCCTAGACAGGATTAATTGCAAAACTTTAAGTATAAATATTAAAATAGGCTACCTTCGGGGAAAAAAGGAAAGGCGATAAATATATTAAATTCAAAAACCTACATATTCTTTTCCGCGTTAGCTTAGAACGTGTTGTCCTTTGATGTCCAAGATATATATGTTAGTTTCATAGCTTGTTGTCACAAGATGCACTAACACGGTTTATAATCGTTGACCAGCTCCATTGTGACAAGGCACAAAGTGACAGGGCTGTACAAATATTATTAACTTCTAAAATTATGCCACGTTTGGAAAAGTTTTATTCGAGGTTTAATGTCAGCGTGCCTCCCAAATCGTGTTCGCATACCGCGGTTCACGTGACATAGATATGTCATCCATGATCTAAGGCGTCAGGCTCGCAACACACAAGATTGTCGGTGGTGAGGAGGTAGAGGTTTGAATCATGGCTAGAATCACTGGTGGTGGTTTCACCACGTGATATTTTTACTGTAGTTTTCCTAGCCCCTCTCCAATCCAATAGGGGTTCACTTTCTCTAATACTAATATACTCATCTTACCCTGTTGCTTATGACCATATTGTTGAACCCATTAATTGAAAATTGTACCACAAGGATAAGTTTAAGGTCATGCACTATAATCCCCCTGGGGCCCGCCTGGGTAGCGTAGCTAGCTAACGTGCTGCCATCGTGTTGAGCTAGACTGCTGAGGACGGGAAGATCAAGGTTCGAATCTATGTCGAGTGAACTTAAGGTGGCTTTTCCTAAATGGTTTTCCACTCCCTTCACGCACATGTGGGTTCACTTCCTCTAAATTCAACCTTCCCTATACCTAACCCATTAACGTAATTAGTACCTAAGCGTATAACCCGAACGGGTAGTAAGACGTGGTGTTAAATAATAATAATAACAAAATAATATCCCCTGGAAAGAAGGTCGAAAATCATTATTGGTATAAAACACCCCTATTGCACCCATCCGGCATTTGAAGTCCAGCCTTTCAACACATTATTTCCCACTAACCAAGCAACCGAAAGTTCTGGTATGATACCATATAAAATTTGAATAACCGTTATTAATAAAGGAAGTTTTTACTCTCGGCGAAGCATGAATAGCTTAGTTGAATACGAGAGTGTGTTTTTTCTAAATGGTTTTCCACTTTCCCTTCATGCAAATGTGTGTACATATCTTCTAACGTCTACTGCCATCCTATTACTATTAAGCTATAGCTACACGGAGCTGACCCGCATCGCACCTCATTTTCTAGCAAGTGGCTACACGAGCCGCACCGCACCTAAAGTGAATTTATTTACAATTAAGATTTTTAACTAATTACCTTTACTAAACCAAGCATAAGATTATTGTAACTAAAAAAAGAAAACGGTTTTTATATTATTTATAGACTTAGTTTTATTACAAATAAATTAGTTTTTTTAATTTTTACTTGCATAGGTTTTCACCTGGAGGAAAACTAAACCAAAGTGATACATTTTCACCTTCCACTGGAAATCGAACTTTGAACCTTAAAGTGGTAGGCAGGGTCGGTAACTAAAAAAGATAAGTATTGAATGTACAAATAACATATTAAGTCTTTTTTTTTAATTCGCTTTCTACAATAATCAGTACTTTTATTTAGGACCATTAACAAAACAGAGCAAACACGACAAGAATAACAAAGTGAACGACGATTAGCGGTTGTGAATTCACATTTTAACGTTCGTAATGGGATTAAATAACGGTTTAGCAATCCAATCCAATCCAATCCTCTTCCTTTCTCCTCCCCTTTTCGAAACCGACAGTGATGTAGTGGTAGTTTGACAAGAAATGTATCCCGCTAATTGAGCCAAGGGAACGCTTTCGTGGATTATAAAATGTTTTCCAGTTATATATTTCTACCGTTTATAATGTAAGTGGCATTTTCGTCGCGGCTAGTAAACTCCAGCGTCCCGGTGTTGTTTGCGTTCGATAAGTTTCCCAGTTGCGGTGCATTGGTTAACGCTCCACTGATAATTGAGTTTGGTTTGAGATAAATGGTACTGTTATGTATCTTGGAAGTAAGGGAGGGAGATATATTTTTGTGAGTGCTCGGTTGTTGGTAAACATGGAATGAGTCAAAGTCTGTGCGTGTGTTGGAACTTGAGCACCCACATCTTGGTAGCCCTCTAGGTAAATTTATTCAGGACAAAATTTTCCAATAGTTCAAGTAGATTAGACCTTCTTTCTCATTAGTTATTTAAATTTAGTATTTCGTTTGGTTGTGACTGCCATAAAACCAAATATAAGAATCGTTTAACATAAAGCAGGATCTCAGATTGGCTATTTCTCTACTAGAGCTAAGATTGATCAAACTATGTACATCAATGCAGTCTTGAATGCATACTTATAATCTTCATGCTTCTTTTTTTTGTTAGTTGGTGATTAAAATTGAGTAGTTCAAAGTTTTATATTCTTTTTATATCAATTAAAACTATAGGAATCAGGCAAAAGCGATTGCGACTATCTCGGAAGTAAAAATTGGGGTCGCACTCCAAAAAAGGTTGGAAACCACTGCACTAGTGTGTTATGGATGAGGAGGGAGAGTAGAAAACCATTTAAGGAAAACCACCCTCAATACGCCAGACCGGGATCTGAACCTCGATATCTCCGTCTTCGGCAACCCAGTCTCTTACGAGAGTGATGCCTAGAGCTAAGAACCAT
This sequence comes from Timema shepardi, assembly GCA_902151425.1. Classification (NCBI taxonomy): domain Eukaryota; kingdom Metazoa; phylum Arthropoda; class Insecta; order Phasmatodea; family Timematidae; genus Timema; species Timema shepardi. The sequence continues at coordinate 8,991 of CABFVX010000456.1, forward strand.
GCAGCCACCGGATCGGATAATTTTGTAGTAAAATATTATACCTACGAACATCACTTTTATTAATCAATTTCGAAAAAGTAACTTTGTGCTACCTGTCGGGAGCTTTAATCGGCACATTATTTTCCATTAATTTAAACTAATGAACGTATGAACAGTAATCTTTCCCCCCCTTTCCATCGAATGAATGACTAGACAATGCGCGACGTCAAGTAGGTAATAACGTGTTCTTTCCTTGTATGGCAAATGGGAGGTGTCTGAAAGTAAACAACAGTTAGAAAGCTACCAGGTGCCGGTCCAAGGTACAGGGACTTGAGCTGGACGTAGCTCTCAATAGTTCAGGCTTTGGTCGGCCACGGGCTCAGGGGCCGTGGTTTTGAATACAGGTGGTGATGGTAGAGGTAATTAATATTTTGTTTACGAACTCGTTCTGCTAGCCAATTACTAATTTCTTTATGTGCTGGAACTGTGTGTGTAGTACTAGAAATATTTCTAAAGTGACTTTTAGGGGTTGGCACCATAGCTCAGTCGGTAGCGTGTCTGTCTACTGAGTTAAGGGTTCTATTCATGGCATGGCTGAAAAATGTATCATTGGTGAAATGTGGGTTTCCTCTTTCACAGAGGAATTAACAGCAGGGGCTGGTCGTTGTGTCTGTTCTAGATTTAAGTTAGTTTATAAGTCGTGTACTGATATTACCAGCCGGTTCGGTTAAGTATGTAGCTTAATTAAATGAAAAGTAACTTACAGGAGACCTTGGTTGGTGCTGATAAGGATAATTACTATTTGTGTAAGTTTTTCTTCTGCTATACATACGTAGGTGGTAAGATTGGGCGTGTAGCTTAGTACTAGCCCTGCTGTTCTAGGTCAGGTTCATTTGTATTGTGTTTATACATTATATTTATTATGTGCACGTCAAATACCCTAATGGAAATAGTCTGTAACTTTGCGTATTAAACTTATGTCCAACCGCAGATGAAGTACTTTAGTTTGACTCCCGCCTTGTGGTTGGAAGATATAGGTTTACACCTCATGTTAGAAGGAAGGATACACTAAAATTAAAATTTTAAAAGTGTATAGTTTATTTGTCTCTATCACTTACTACCTGTATCTTTGGTCCCGTGGTGTAAGAGTGTGAGGTTGGCTGAATTAGTCTGGTTTTCTGGTGAAGAGGAGGTTGTGAGGTTGTGGCACTTTATACTCTAATAAAGCTAGATGATTGTTATTTTGTTTAGATTGGATACAAAGTTAGAAAGAAAGCGGTACATATAAACTTGTTTTTCTCTGTAGGGAAGTATAGGAACACAACTCCCCAGTCCATCGAATACATCGTTTACTCAATAATTTTCAGTAAGCTAGTATATTTCTGGTTAGTAATAGACTAATATGGGCTTATTTAATTACTCTTTCCAAGCGAGGCTTAAGTTTGACACCATTTTTCTTAAATTGTAGTACTCACTTTTAACTTCTTTGTTTGAAATTATGGAAGAGTGATTATGAAAAACCATTTCTACTGCGCTATCATCGTTATCAAAACGTATTATTATATAAAAGCTAAAAGTTCATTTACCCTCATTGGTGTATCCTACCAATACATCCTCTGCGCCCGGGCGCCAAACGACACACCTACCTACAGTTTTTCTTTAGATATGTTTCAACCTTCCCTAGGTCCCTAGCCCTTGGTGCTGAGTGTACAGCAATAACCAGGAAGCACTCACTCGCATTGGCAAGTGTTTGGGCTCGAGGCTTTATCTTATTCAGACACTTTGGGTCAGTCTGTAGCGCGTCTGCCAACTGAGCTAGGAGTCCTGGACTCGAGTCTCTGTCATGTTGGAAAATAATATAAATGGTCAATTATTGTCGATTGGGTCACTGGGTGTTGTGTCTGTATTAGTCTAAATTTAAGTCGTGTGTTGTCGTGCGTCGTCAGTGGGTTATAACATTAACATTACATACCTATAGTAGTAGTAACAATAATATAATAATAATCATTTCTATTTCCTTTATTATAGTGCTGGCCAAAAGTCATAAGACCTATAACAGACTAGCACTGAAAAGTACGCAAGTACCATACAAATACATATATTTACACAAGAAAATAAGATGAACAAAAGTGGCTGGGTTGTTATATAGGGATGAATACTTTAAAAAAAAAGTAATTAATTATTAATAATAATAATAATAATAATAAATAGTAATAATAACATATAACTAAAGAGTGTTTAAAAGCAGTAACAATATGTAAAAAATTAAATCAGAATATTGTAAATTTTAATATTATAGGCAGAACCTCTTAGTGATAGATTATTGATATGGGATTTCCTTAAATAACTCTCCGAGTTTAGCTTTTATTTTATGATAGAAGTCGAATTCGACAAATCTAAACTTGGCGAAGGGCAAATTTGCATTTATATATTAAAATTTTCCAAATGAATAAATAATAATAATAATAGTATTAATACTAATAATAGTCATAATAATAATAGTAATAATAATAATTTGTATGACCTTTTACTTAAAAAAAAATAGTGCTTCAATTTGGGCCTAATAGCCGAGACATCTTTATTTCTCATTAACGTTTCCTTTATTTTATTTTATTTCATCTATTTAAATTCAAGAGCACAAGTAATTATGGTTATTTTGTTTTAAAGTTAAAAGTTCATGCTCTAAAACAGGGCTATATAACACTAATCCATACGTATAAATTTAATATAAGGCACGCACCTATTATTAGTAGGTCCATCCCAAGAGTTAAGAATGGTAATATCTGGATATAAAGAGGAACCCCATTTATTAAAGTTAAAAAAAAATGATTGAGTTCAATCCATCAATATATAATTTTGCCTGTGGTTGACTATTATAACATTCTCGGGCGCGAAAATTGCGGCCATCTCAATTAATAAAGTGGCTGGCCGATATCCAGGGGCATCCAAAGTTAGAAAAGAATAATGGCTTCAATATGTGTTGCTTAAAATCTTTAGTAACCCTTTTTAGAGTTAACATTCCTATATTTGGGATTGCAAACTATCTTTTCTTAAAACCGATCTAAAATATTTGGAAGTACTGTACAAGAAAGAAATGTCAAAGTTGGTTAAAAAAATGTATATAAGCTATATGCATGGATTCCGATTTTATAACCAAACCCAGTGCACGCATGAGGTTTTAAGACTTTTTTTGTACCTACTTCTTGAGAACCATATTAACCGTAACAAGAGTATCCTAATTTTCAAGTGGGAAAGAAAATATCTTCTATCCTATTTCAAACCAACTCTATTAAAACATACCAGCCTCCCAAAATAGTATTGGTTTGACGATGTTTTTTCCTACGGCCAATTTAAACCGGATGGTCTGGACCGAAGGTGATTTAAAGTTTACCAACGTTATTTTAAACTGGTTTCATCCTATTTAAACTTTCTAGCAACTGGTTTGAATGAAACTTTTTCTACCCGCTTCAGTGGTCTAACGGTCTAAGATGTCACTCTCGTGTTGGACTGGTCTGCTAATCTAGGGAAGGTTGGGGTTTGAATCCTGGTCAGGTTTACTGAGGGTGTTTTTGCCTAAATTGTTTCCCCTTTTCTACTCCATTAAAATAATTATATTAGATGGGTATTACCTGAACAGGAAGTAATACGTGGTCATAAAAAACTTTTTATTTAATACAAATTGATTTCAAATTGCATTAATTTAATTTACAAATTGGGAACTTTCATTTAATAGACTATCCGTGAAAATTGGTGTTGATTGTTTGCCCTAAGGCCGATTCACACAGAACGCAAAGCTAAACTAAGCTAAGCTATGCCTTGCTACGCCGCGCTATGTTTTTTCCGATTGCTGACCAGGCAATTTTTCCATCTCCCATCTTGAACCATATTACGTTGCGCAGGCGCATAACGCAACTTGGGCTCCGTGTTGAACAGACGCAATGCTGGTTTGGTGAAAATAACTAAAGAGGTGTTGAAGTTTTATTTTCAGTTTGTTTCATGTGTATTTAAGTAATATTATATTTAGGTTTTATATTTTATAAATGTGTTTATATTAAAACGGAAGCGTTAATTGGACAAGTCAAACCTTAACCTTCTAAATTTTCTTCATCTTCCAAAACAACTGAAACAGGAGCATCTTTTCTTTCTAAGTACTATCACCTGAACTCAAGACATTTTTGAGAACACCATCATAACTAAACTTCACTGGAGCATACCAGAAAGAAACAACACTGAATTCGAGAGTGAAAAGAGGAAACATTGCTTTGCTTTGCTCAGCTCAGCTCAGCTTAGCTTAGCTTAACAGTGATTGTGAAAACCAACTGACAAAGTCTTAGCACAGCAAAGCACAGCATAGCTTAACTTAGCTTAACAACATTTTAGAAAACATTCTAATTGAATCTTTCGAAAGGAGTAAATGAATATAATTTTATCTGTTTTTCCTTTTACACACTTTGATGTTTAAAATATTTACCTTGACTATATTTAATATAGTATGAGTCAAATTGGTCAAACTAACAAACATTTCATAATAGACAATTAATTTACGAAGTTATTAACGAAAGTGAAAATAAAACCTATTAAAACAACAATTTAAAACATATCTATCCAAAAGTTGGTGATTGCTTGGATTGTAAAAGTTACAGTATTCAAATAACTTCCTTGAAATATTTTAACCCTTTAAAAAAGAAAAATCTAAGTATTATCTGAGATTTTTGTTCCCGTTACTCCTTTCAGTGTTCCAGTATATGATGGAGATTATTGGAACCTTAGTTATCCGACATGTTTCGGTACTAGATTTTACCTACCATATTCATGAAATTGTAAAATTAAAATCTTAGTAAAGAATATTGGATAATATCTTAGCTTAGCATTCTGTGTGTCTCAGCCTTTAATCTAGCCCCCGTAGACCTCTCGGCCACTGCTACAGTAGCCTCGTGGCTTCTTTGGTGCTGACTGACAACTTACAGCTGACTTCTGACAGTCAACATTTAGGTATGTACCTAAATTTTGACCGTCAGAAGTGACAACTGCTAAACACATGTTTTTGCAGATCACGTTTCAAGGTAACGTTTCAAAACCATCAGAAGTCAGCTGTGAGCTGTGAGCTGTGAGTCAGCACCAAAGAAGCCATGGGGCTACTGTACATACCATTTCTTATTATAAGCGAGAAAATAGTGTTGCATCACAGAAAGGAATCAACTCCCCCCCCCCCCCCCCCCCCCC
>CABFVX010000456.1:15775-67980 GCA_902151425.1 Timema shepardi
TGTGTGTGTGTGTATGTGTGTGTGTGTGTGTGTGTGTGTGTGTGTGTGTGTGTAAAAAACAGTAAACATTCTAACTTTAACTAAAGTTCTCCTTCAACCCACCACGTTAAATTACATCATCTTCACCCTGTTGAGGTTGTTAGTTTTAAGTTGCCGTTGGGTAACACTGAAATTGGAGTGCTTTAATTTTGATTTTATTTGCTTGTCCGGGCTAAATCATTCGTAGCACATTTGGTGGGAATATTGGCTAGCAGCCTACTAAATGTGCCGTTGCTCAGGGGACACCCGAATATACTAATAATAATAATAATATTTAGCACCGCGTCTTACTAACCGTTCGGGTTATACGCTTTACGTACTAATTACTTTAATGGGAAGGTTGAATTAGAGGAAGTGAACCCGCATTTGCGTGGAAGGAGAGTGGAAAACCATTTAGGAAAAAAACCTCAGTTCACCCGACCGAGGTTCGAACCTCGATCTCCCCGTCCTCAGCAGTCGAGCTCTACACGACAAGCGCGTTAGCCAACTACGCCACCGAGGCGGGTCCGAATATACTAATTTTACATCCGTTCCGTGGAGGTTCTTTCCATGTCACAATGGGATTAAGTGATGATCATAATGAATATGAGGGTGTGAAACCAGTGGAAACTCTTGAATTAAATTAATCATAACTAACCAGACTCTGGTGACGGTTGGTATAATTTCCCTCTAGGAAAAAAATACCAATTGTGCTAGCCGGGAATCGAACCCAGGATCCTTAGGTTGGTATCCGGGCACACTGATAACTATACCACGGGGCTGGTTGGTGCACTAATCAAAACTATGTATTGATTAAATAAATGTAGACTTAGATAACTGCACGGTGAAGCATAGGTCACACCTGCATTTGGTGGGCACGCGGACTAAATGTCGAACTCATCGAGCCATTTTGCCGGTGACGGGGAGGATGGGGTTCAAATATTTCAAGGTTGTATTGAGGCTCACCCCCCATCCCCTAAATGGTTTCCCACTTGACTTACCTGTAAATTCAAACACATTCACTCTAAAATACAACCTTCCTTACCTTTACATAACTATCCCAATTAAAATTCACTATAGCCCGGTCGAGTGGGTAAGACAAAGCTGAAAAAGAACAACTTTGTTTTTTTATTGTTTTTTAACTAACATGACCACCATATTACTGCAGATTTTACCGAATAAAAATTTGAATTTTTAACCGCAGAAAAGAATCGTATCCACAAAATACGTAACTTGAGCTATTTAAAAATTCAAAGCCTCTATAGACACACGCATTGTTTAGTGCCTAAAAGAAGCATTTGCTTTAAAATACTATAATGTGACGTCACTTTAAAATTGACATTTACCGCAGATAGGGAACAATCCCTGGGTTGCAAAATAGTTTTTTGTTTCTCCTGAAAAATTTGGATTTGTGGACTTTTTTTAACATGTTATAAGGCTTGCCTACATTAAATTCAATTATAATATATCATATGTGTATTTAATTCCATACTGGCTTATGTTTTTGTTTTTTGGTAAAATAACTCTGTGTATTTTGCCCAAATGAATGTGGTATTTCATGGCTGTGGTGGGTTACGTAATTGTATTTTATCCATGGCTAGGTAGGATATGTGAGGATTTTTAGAGGGTGGACATTGAGGTAGGTTACGGCCATTAAACCAGCGGGTGAGGAATGGCGTGAATGATGAATTGTGTGCAGTCACTGTCTCCAACAATTACGGCAAAACAATTAAAATAATGGCATTTAAAAGATTTTTTAGGGGATTTGGAAAGCTTTTCAATTCATTTTAAAACTTTAAAATATTTTAAAATAATTTTATGGGTTCCGTACTTTGGAGACTAGCTAGCTAACCCCTAATGTTTTGCCTCCCCGTTTTTCTTTTCTTCTAATTTTGTTGATAGATGTAAAAAAAAAACCACAGCCATTCATTGGTATGGCGGGTCACATTTATGCGGCCGAGGTTTTGTGGTTTTGGTTATGTTTAATTTTATAGATAAATACTGTGAGCCATGTTTTAATTAATGTGGACTATGGATAAATACATTTGTGTGAGTTTTAACAATCGTTGTGTTGCATTAGAAATGCATAAGCTGGCCTTATGAAAACTAGACTATATTTTGTGTTTAATTGTGTGCGTTTCATTAGTGAAATTAATTATTAGGAGCAGGAGTTTCGTTTTGTGTTTGTTTACTTTAAAAAATTACAATTTATATAATTTTTATATTGTTTTGTGTTTCTCTTGCTCGCGACTCCATTCGTTATATTGATGTTACGTAAGTATTCCCTTCGATCAAACTTAGATTCCAACATAAGATCGCTAAGGTGAAAAAATCCAGCCTGGTGGTCGGGACGGGCTCTCTAAAACCTGGCTGAGTTCCCTAACGGTGGTTTTTCCCACCACCTCAACTATTATTATTTGTATTTCACTGCGTCTTAGTACCCGTTCGGATTGTATGCAGAAATTGACTTTGATAATAGAATAGGAATGAAGACGGTAGCATTTTAGAGGAAATCTACCCTCATTTGCGTGGAGGGAGAGTGGGAAACCATTTAGGTCTCACGTTACGCCAAACCTTAATTTAAGCCCCAACCGGCAATCCATTTAAACATTAATGACGCCAAAGACCGTCGATTTGGGTTATCTAGGGAAGATATAGTCTTAAATTTAATCAATTTCTACCATACGTGATTTTTATATTAAATCGTCAATAACCTTTGGGTTGGATGAACAAAATTTAAATATAAGAAATAATCAATGCTAGTTGAGACATGGATGGCCGACTATTGACCTTAAATGCTTTGACTTGGATTTTATTAAGGGCAACATTTTGTCTACATGTTAAAGAAAAAATGTTTGAACTCGTTACCATACTGCCAGAAATATGATGTAATAAACCTTGATTATGAGCGAGTGCGCAACCAAAGAACCTTGTTTGATGAGAATTAATAACTAGTACATTCTCACTTATTGACTGGGTACCTTAAAAATAGGGGAGGCGCATGGCTACAACTCAGTTGAAGAGAGGCCTCGTTCCAGGGCATATACTATAATATATACACACACGCGGGCTAGGGCTGTCACTCGTGGCCCAGTGTATGGGAAGATAGCTGGTAGGCTACTAATGTACCACTGCCAAGGGTATGCCTGAATGTACTCATAGGATACATTTTTTCCACGGAGGCTGTTTCCATTTCACGATGAGATGAGGTTATGGGCATAGTTAGTACGATGGTGTGGAACCAGTGGAAACTCTTAAACCTAAATTAAGGAAACAAACCAAAACCTGGTGACCGTTAGGATAATTCCCCTTTCGGGAGAAATACCCACGACACCAGCCAGTAATAGAACCCCTGGACCCTTGGGTTTGTAGTCAGGTGCGCTGAACACTACACCACGTGAATGGTATAGAGAGAGGTAAAAAAAAAAACTTCATAAAATGAGACTTCTAAAATCACATAAAAAAATTAACCGGATTTTTGTTTCCATTTCCCCTCTCTATCTTCGTGTTGCTCTCCTCCCTGTATACATCCTGCACTTGATACACGAGTATCGCAACCAATTTAGACTGGAGGGTGAATTAATCTTGGTCTAGGGTTAGCTCATAACTCACCACTAAAGGGTGAGAGATGAACTTGCAGGCCTTCCAGTAGTCTGTTGCCGATGCTGTTAAATAAAAAAACACAAGAGTAGATAAATGCCTTCCCTCTCTGCCTTCGGCCCCTCCTCCTCCTCTCACCTGAAAAAGGTAGGGGCGGGGGCAGTTGGTAATTGGGTTACTCCGGCACATGGCAGCCTGATTACGATGAGATGGAGGAGTGGGTAAAGGGAAGGGTTTGTGTCCGATATCGTTTATTATCTCCGCTAACTTCGTCAACTGATCGCTGGTGAAATGAAATCACGTCCCCCAGCCCCAACTTGCCCTTCTTTTTAACCGATCATTCTAGCTCATCGGATTAACAATTTAATCCAGCTTTTTTTTTTTCAAGAAGATGACACAGGATTTATCTTACTTGTATTCTATATACTTTTTTTTAAATATATTGTATAATGTGTTGAATATTTTTCATGTGACGTTTATAATGAATCCCAAAATGGGCTTGTCTCTCTAAGCGAAGTTTACTTCTTAGCCTCAATTTGTTTTAAATATAATCCTAAATTTATTTAATAGAACCATTTGTTCTCACGTAAATCCTTTGTAAAACAGTTTTATATTGATATTTTTTGGGGATATTTTTTTGTTTTGTTTTTTCTTAAATTTGTGATTTGAAAATGTTTGATGACGCATAATCAAAACATCATAAGTAATTATTTTAATGTGTTAGAAATTCACTCATCAGAACAATCAAACATGAATTATCAACCACATTTACACATATTATTGTGATTGAAAACAGATTCTCTACTTAGCAAGACTATTCGCAGGTGTCTCCCCTATGTAGCTAGGCCTATACTTCTACATGTATGACTTTGAACCGATGATAAAATTATATATATATAGCTAATGTTGGTTACATGAAAAGAGCTATTCATTTTCAAATTATTTAGTTTTAAGATAATTGTGAATAAGTTTCTTTACGCTGTTAAAATCACAACTTTCATAACTAACTATATTTTCCCATATTGGAAGTGCATTTTCTCATGTGTCTGTTAACTTGTGTGGCATACTACATAAAAGCATAAGCCCAAAGTTAAAGTTAAGAGCCAAAACCTATATTAATAAGTATATTATATTCCCGTGTCGTTGTTTGCACAGGATAAGACATCTCTTTTACAACATACTAGATTGCCGATGACCACTTGGCAAGACAAGGATCGATCCTGGGACCCTTAACTTGAAGAGAAACTTTGTATACGCTTTATTTAACCAGTGGTGCTTATGTTCTTTTACGAAGATTAACACGCATAGCTTTGTTTCAATCAATTGTAGGTTATCCCAGTTAGAATACATTCACATACAGACAAACGACCATTTTGTACTCAATTTGGTCACTTATCTAAATTGCACGCTGGACGCCTGTTTCTATCCGAACCTAGCAATACTAGTGCGACTTGACTAATGGACGCCCTCCTCCGCTTTAAAAAAAACGCATGTTGTCACTAGTATTATCTAATATTATCCTCAGCTGCGTCTGGGTGCCTCATAATGAACACCACCATCCTCTGTGTGCGCGTCGCGGTAGGCTAATCGGAATCCCCGCCTTTGCCTCTTGTAATCCCGGGATCAAAACCCGGTAAGGCTACGCCATGAATATAAATGTACCTAGTCGCGTTTAGCGAGGGATTTATCCCCCCTATCCCTCTTTCCCCCACATCAAAAACTCGCGCTGATGGAAGCAGTGGTTTTTGTGGGAAGGGTAAGGAGGGAGTGGTGTGTAGAAGTATTTCTGTGAGTCTAGAAAGTACCATGTAAAGTCCATCTAGCGTAGGAGTGGTGATAATTAACAGCTCGCAGAAGATTTATATTTCAAATATTGGTTGAAAGTCACAAATGTTAACCTACGTGGAAATTATTATTCTTCCTTAGTAATAATAATAATAATAGATTACTATATTAGCTTATCAATCAAAAGTGTTACTAAATTATTCAAATAATAGTTAACCCAGGATTACTGCACAAAAATGGCTTTTTTATAGATAATTTAGAGAGCGAAAGATATCAATATAAAAAATATATTATGGTATTTTTCGTAGTAGCGGAAACAAGAGATAGTATAGTGTATTAAATAATCATTTAAAAGGAATTTTACTCACATTTTTATCTTCTTATGAAAGGCTACCATAAATTATTACAAAATAAAATGTTTTATGTTGTAAACATATGAGCATGAACACAATCAAATACGGTTTGTATGACGTCATCAACCGTATTAATTTCATCCTGTTAACCAGCTTTATAAATATGAAGAGAAAGCAACCTTTTAGAATAATTTTCAAATGAACCACAGACACAACCAAAAAGAAATATACAAACGTTTATTTTCATAAGTTTATATTTCAATAATGTAAAAACACCTAGAAGGGAAAAGAAATAATTGAAAACATATTGTTTGTTGTTAAAGTTTTTGACTGACAAAGCATGGTCTTGGAAATCATATGTTTTGGCGAATGAATACATGAGAGTAGATCTGGTAACTTCCTAGATGCCAGCTACCACCACTCCTGCGCTGCATAGCCCAAACGTCTGGCCAATGAGTTAGAGAGTTGGGCCATGGATTCAGAGGACCATAGCTCAATCCCAGCCGTAAATTTCTAAAACCATTTAGTGTTTGAGACCAAAGTCATTCTCACACGCGACCTAAATATTACAATTCCGGGCGCGAGAGCAAGGGGAGAAATATTAGGAATGTCATGCCCCCATATGAAGAATTTTGTAAGCCGCGTGCTGAAATTAAATTTGCTGAGAGAAAATAAACATGTTACTTGTATCTTTATCAAGGTGGAGTTTATTAAGTTTAACAAATTACGAACCATTGATAAAACTTGAGATCATCTGAGAAAAGTTTAATGAACCATCTTGTTGTGGTAAATGTCTTAATTTTATGCCGGGAATCCTCTTACGATCTCAATCCTTTCCCCCTTTAGCTACACCCATTAATAGCCGTATGTTGAAACGTGTCGACAAAAATAACTTTAACTCTTGTAAATGGTTGGTGTCAACGTAGAAATGACCTGAGGGCCTTTTATTTGTTCCCCGTGCTTCGGCATTTTATATCCCATCCGGGTTCCCTGTATATTCCGGGGTTCCACGCACCCGGAAACAGGGGGATTCTGGAAAACACAGATAATTCTTTGTATATAGATAAGACCAATAAAACACAGGAAATATTGCGATATTTAATAAAACATTGGCATACTTTTTTAGGTTGGGACGCTTAACTGAAATATTAAAATAGTAGGTCTTTGTACAGGCGAAAAAAGTGTACTGGAGAATTAATCACGTTGATTTAAACATGTTTTATTACCCCTTTAAAAAGAGTCGTGGAGCGACATACTCGTATGTTGTATTTCCCTATCAATCTTAAATCGTCCTGTTTAATTACATGACTTCACACTAGTTGGTTTGATTAAAACAATAAAATGTTATTGCTTTATTTTTTCAATCTAAGCTGCCTGGAAAACACACGGAGCTTGGTAGTAAGAAAATAATGGCAACCGTGATATTTTCACAAATGGAGTAGGGATGAGGAAGGTAGGATGTAGAGGAAATTAGCCCACATTTTCGTGTGGGGATGGGGAAGAAAACCATTTAGGGGGGTCTATTGATAACCACCTTAAATTCCCAGCCTGGATTCAAATCTCGACCCCCTATCATCACCAGAAAACCAGACAATACGAGACTGACGTCTTCGTTCACGCTCCCACCCGCAAGGATAATTTACGCGTTCAAGGCTGCCACCTCATTCCTACCGAGACAATTAGTAACCGTTAGAAAGTGTACATTTTATTTGGAAATGTTTTTGACTTTAATCGACCTTGGGATTAGAAAACTTGCGACACGGACAAACGATTGTATAAATTCACACGAACATTTCCCCTCCTTGTTGAGTGTCATTTCATTCGGGGAGTATTAATTGTATAAGTACTCGTCTCCCCCCGCTCCCCACACCCATCCCCTACGTATCATCTTGTGTGCCCCTTCCCCCCTCCTCTCCCGCCCATGCCTCCAGAATTACCTGGGACGTGTGAGATGTGACGATGATTACGTCACTTGTTAACACGGTAACCATAAGCAAACCGTTCACAATGGGTGTTATGTGATACTCGCAGCTTTCTTATAACTCTTTAGAGCATTCAGTTGTCTTGCCGTGAAGATCTCTCCTTATTGTCCCCTACAAGCTTTATGTAACATCCCGTCATATTTAGAGATAAGTCGGTAAATCTAGAAGGTCTTCGGTTCGAGCAAGCTAGCATCAGTGTACAAAAATTGTCCTCATACGCAGACATTTAAAACCCCTCGTGTTGTTTTATGCTGATTTTCTTCTTATTTATTTTGGTGCGTTCTAATTCTGTCACTTTTTCTCAACAATTTCTGTTTCTGATAACTGGTGGTTTTGTTTAAATACTTTGTTTTATAGCATGTGTTTTAGAAATTGCGTACCAGCTATGCTAAATACCGACATCGTTAAAAAATTTATTATCGATACATTTGCTAAATACGATGTATTATTTATTTGTGTGTTAACAACATTATATTAGTAGAAAAGGGGAGGAGGTTATTTAGCTTGTACGTTCAAAATACACTGATTTATATCAGAATAAGACTTAAAAACTAATTTAACCCAGATAATTACACTTAAATGTTACACGCCCAGCTCTGTAATTCCTGGGTATGTATTAATAGATCGCAGTACGAACCCTTACACAAATAGTTAATATATTCCTCAAATACACCCGGAATCGAACAAGGATTATCTTAAGGTAGTCCTAGATGATAATTTTATTTGCATTAACATCTCCTAAATGATGATTATGATCATTTGTAAGGGGGTTATATTATATTTAACAGTTTTACGTTAGCGTAAATAAGGCATGGAAAATAATTTGGACAGATTTCCATCATATTTAAAAAAAATTGTAGGCTTTACATGTGTGTGTGTATTTCTATAACTTAATGTGTTTATTTTGTTCCAGGTGAGTACCGAGTGACGCACCATTTCCTTGAGTGTGAGTTAAAAAAAATCATTATATCGAGCTATCCTCTTTTCTTGGAAACTTCTTTTACAATTTGTAGATCTTTTTAAAATGTGTACTTACTGTTTTAAAAAATTCAGAAAAATGTATGATATATTTAAAACCATTGAGGGGCTTGTTTTAGCAAGCTTAACTTTTATTTTAAGGAAAATATAATAAAACGATACCCTCAACCAAATTTACTTCATTTCCCTCAAACACTCCGACTTGCTATTTGAATTAAATGCATAAATATTTCTCTAAAATTGTTTTCTTCACTTGTGACAAAACTTCTGAATTGGTGAACCTACGCTCAAATCAAAGCCTTTGTTGGACAGTTTTTTTAGTTATACGTTTATCGGGTTAGTGGTTCCAGTCTTTACACTCTCATAAGATTACAATTAGAGAACATGAGAAGGTAAATAAAATGTAAAACATATAAAAGGAAAGTGTTTGCCTTTAAACGCATTATAAGCACAAATTAGGACAGATCCCACCTTTACCTTCACGGCCAAGTAGGAACAGATTGTCCAGCGACCTGGAAAAGTCACGAGATTTTACCAAATTTCAGCAATGTTTACATATTTACTAAGCAAAATAAGTGACTTTTATTTACAATAGAAAAAATATATTTCTTCGAATCTATTAATCTTATTTAATCTTATTAATCATATTAATCTAAATTCTCAAAGTCAACATGAAAGGTTGTGTCTGTCTTTCCATCCCTCTAACGCACGTCTCTAGCCAAAGTTGAGTCATGGTTGTGCGCATGTGCGAGAATTTTATTACATTACGGCACGAAGAAACTAAAAAATCGGGGATGAATGGATTAGTATTGGTAACTTATCTGACTTTTACTTTTAAAAAAATATCATAGCCTAAATTAGCATATGCATTCAGTTTATGGTGAAAGCTTACAGTGCTACCTTGAGGGGCTCCACTATGGCCCTATCATATAAGTTGCACCATGGTGGATACATGCAAGGTAAGCTCGCAACCTTTCAGAATAAACGAAGGGTACCTAACCTCTTGGCAAGCCCGGACATAATTACTACCGTCTCATAAGCCGATTGGTTTAAATGGCGTCACCCTCGTGATAGACTAGCCTGATGATAACGGGGAGGTCGGGGCTCGAATCCCATTCGGTATACTGGAGGTTTTTTTTTCCTAAGTGGTTTCCCCCCGCTCCTTCCACGCAAATGCGGTTAGATTCCCTCCGAAACTCTCCCTTCCTCATCCCTAGCCCATTAGAGTAAATATCATATATGCTTATAACCTGAACGGGTAGTAAAACGCGGTGATAAAAAAATAACTACCGCCTAGGATGTACGTGTAGGTAGCCAGAGGAACGGCCATGGTTCTAGTGTTGTTCTTATTGATCATAATGAGGCAAGGGCCGGCCACTGTTGCTGGGCGTGTCCCGTTAACAAACCAGCCTTGCTCATCAACTTCCTTCCTCTCTCTCCCTCGGAAAGACCAATACAGTCCCATTTCTAGGAGAAAGGCCTTTAAAAAAAACTTATTTTGTGGTTAAAATTGATGGAATACGGGTGATTCAGGTCTCCAGTAAAAAAAACTGTTACAGGAGGGGTGACAATACAAGTATTTCCACATGATTAACTTGGGGTTGGCAACTCCAAATGGCAGCGCTACGAGATGCCAAAGTTGGCGATGTAGCTCTCAATAAAAAGTGAACGAAAACACTTCTTCAGTCGAGATCCGTGTCTTTGAAATAATCAACAATTCTTTATGGGTACTTACTGTCAAGCAATTCACTTTAGGACCACGTCTTACTACCCATCCAGACTATACACCTATGTATTAATTACGCTAATGGGTTAGTAATGAGGAAGGTTGAATTTAAAGTTAGTGTGCTCACATTTGCGTGGCAAGAGAGAAAGAGAGATAGTGGAAAACTATTTAGGACAAACAACCTCCAGTACACCCAACCGGGATTTGAACCCCATTCGCCCCATCACTAGATTTATAATATATTGTGAGAGTGACGCCTTAGACCCTGCGGCTACCGAAGCGGGTATTATTAGTGTTTGTTTATAGGTATTGATAATGAAAAATGATAGTTGCAGATATGACTTGACGTATTATGAATACATGAAAATGTACCTTGTTATTTTATAGCTGTCAGATAAGGTTTTTCTTATGAAAATTTAACTATACCTGACCACTTGCTCCTCATAAGTCCGCATTAGTGGGCACAGGGAATAAAGCATTGTTGCTGATGACGGGAAGGTCAAGGTTTAATTACCGGCCGGGCGAACTGAATTTTTTTAAAGTGACTTACCACTTTACTGCTACGTAAATCCGGGTGCTTTTACTCTAGATTATGCCCTTCTCATCATTATTCTATTTTAAATATTAGCATAGCACGGATGGATGACGTGAATCAGTTAAACTAGGTCACAATTGCAACGGGTGCCATTTTTGATGGCGTCACTACGGGTTGAGACAAGCACTTTTAGAACAGCCTCTTCTTCCAATAGCTATGTTTGATCCCAAATGAAGTTTTGTTTTTATTTTGTGCGTCCCCTTCACTAAGGCCTATCATCTTATGAAAACTTGGTTCGATCCTAGGTGCAGGAGTTTTAAAATAATACAGTAGTTGTGTATGATCTTAAATAATATCCATCTAGCCTTGCTGCCAGGTTTGGGTGTGTGGTATTTTTTTATTTGCTGTTCAAAGTTAAGCATAGTCCAATTTTAATATGAGGAACCTTATCTGACAGCTATAAAATTACTAGATATACTTTAATGTATTTATACGTAAAGTCATGTGATCCTTAAGTACTACTTTTGATAGATATTATCCATACATATAAATTAACATTAATAGTACACTTTAGTAAAATACTATCAATATCGTTTTCAAAAAATATGCTGTTATTTTTAAAATACTCTTTATTCTTAAAATATCTCTGTAATAACTAATAAGTACCCGCCTCGATGGCGTAGTTGGCTAACGCGCTTGTCGTGTTGAGCTCGACTGCTGAGGACGGGGAGATCGAGGTTCGAATCTCGGTCAGGTGAACTGAGGGTGGTTTTTCCTAAATGGTTTTCCACTCACCCTCCACGCAAATGTGGGTTTACTTCCTCTAATTCAACCTTCCCAATTCCTAATCCATTAGAGTAATTAGTACTTAAAGCGTATAACCCGAACGGTTAGTAAGACGCGGTGCTAAATATTATTATTAACTAATAAGTCTTGACGTAGCTTTGTGTTGCGAGCATGCCTGTTAAATCCGTTGTTATTACATGTACTATTATTAATTTTATTCCGAGTTTAAGGGGAATCCTCCCAAACTTTCACAAGATTTTCACGCTTTAAATGTCAACAGGTTTTAACATGGCCCTGCTATAGGATCAAATAATGAGGCCACTTAAGGGGCGCCAAGTTTACTACCACGAGTGATTAATACGTTTACGTGTTGGTTGCACCCGTGTGTGCTGGCACCTTGGGAAAATAACCGTGTGTGTTTACGCCCACTTAATATTAAAATCCTTCTTATTGTTATAAGGTAAATGTCTGTATTTACAAAACTTGTTTATGCTATTTCCTTTCAAAAACATCCAATTTTTGTTTAATTTTCCCCCTAGCAGAAGATATACCAGGTCAATGACTACCATAACATAAACCTAACCCAATCTAACCTAATCTAGCCTACCAACATTCCTTCATACTAGTTGTTCTGAAACAATACCGATCAAAAAATAAACGTTATATACGTCCTCATAATGACTTCCAGTTGCTCGTATGAAAGCTTTGACTCGCCGATGGGCGCGAACACTTAAGGTTTATTTTAGACAGACGCAAACGCCCACGTTTTTTGAAAGGGCGCTACCAACACGGGCGCAAACAGCCGCATTAGGCAAGTCTCAGGGATGTGGACTTAATTGTTTCACTTCTAAGCTCAACTAATATTTAAACTAACATTCGTTCTGCTATTTTCCAAAGGCAGGCTCTCAACAAGTGTCGTATAGTTATGAAAGTAAATTGTTCTTAATTTGACCATTTCATACTATTTAGAATTGAGTCGAGAGATATTCTGTTGATAGCCAGTCAGTGACACTATTTTTAAGACCAAGCTAAAGCTGACAACATCAATATTAAAACCTCTTAGTTTTCGTATTTAATATTGTTGGTAGTTAATTTGAGACTGATTTTATAAACTTTAAAAACGCATCAGAATACAGTAATAATGTTTATAAAATTATATAGAAATATACAAGTTGTCCTAAGTTCGGCAGGCTTAGAACCTGACAAGTACCGGACCGTAGAGCCATATCACTCTGCATATATATTGCTCTGGCATACAAGTACTAATAAAGCCTTAAACAGGAAATAATACACCAGCTTTCACAACACTTGGTATCTTGAAATACATAATTAAGGGTTAAATATAGTAGATTAGAATTCAAGCCAAAAAAGGAATGTGCTATATAACCAAAACATTCGGCTTCAGCTGTAAACAACTTCGGCACCTTTGTACTGCTAGTGACTCCTTCCTGGTGGCCACCGCTCAAACTAATGTTGGCAGATTCGAAGCGTGCTGGACCACAGCATACCGGATTAAAGAGTTTCAACTTAAAATGATAATATTTTATTGAGAAAAAAAATATGTTCCTAAAATACTTGATTATCAGTATTTTCTTTTAAATTTAACCGTTCTGTTTGCATTTCTATGGCATTTTACTTATATTCCAAATACTTCTGTTAAGTCATGTTTCCTTAATTTATTCTAAATAGCAAAACAAGTATTTTTATTTATTTACTTAACACCACGTCTTACTACCCGTTTGGGATATATGCTTAAGTACTAATTACTCAAATGGGTTAGGAATTGGGAAGGTTTAATTTAGAGGAAGCGAATCCGCATTTGCATTGAGGGAGAGTGGAAGTCCATTTAGGAACAACCCCCCACCCCCTCAGTTCACCCGACTGAGATTCGAACCTCGATCTCCTCGTCCTCGACAGTCTAGCTTAACACGAGACAGGCGCGTTAGCTAACTACGTCACTGTGACGGGTCAGGTAATGTTGAATATGGCGCTATAACGCTGAAACGGCCCTAGATAAACATAAATGTATTGAACTGAGATTTTCTTCACTATTATTTTCAATTGTTGCTGCAACGTTTTATATCTCCAATCTTTTTTTTCTCTCTCTCGTTCTTTGTAGATAAATTGTGTAGAATGAACACTTGTTGGTTTGCTAAAAAAAAACAAAAAAAAACTGCTTAACGTGTCGGCCGTTATCACATTGAAGATCGTACTTCAGTACAAACACTCTTCCTCGTTTCAACGAACTGTGGGTCCTCTCTAAAGTACATGCGCTCGCCAACTTTCACTTGCGTGGTTTGCATGAGTCAACACTAGATTCTGAAGGAGTTGAGTTTGCTTTCCCATGCATGAGCTAAGTCATCCTCTTCGCCATTAACCCTCTTCCCCCTAAACCACTCCACTTCTCGTTTCGACTCGCTCTATGGTAAGCAGGTTACATGGCAATTATTCAAATCATCGGTAAACACCTCCGTTGCCCAAATAAAATACACAACTCACCACGTTACATAAAGAGGTACATCCTGCTCTTTTAAGTTTTATTTTATTTAGGACCTAATTAACTTTGAATCATGGGATTATATTTGTTGGAATTCTCTTTAATTAATCTTAGGTGGGTTTTCTTTCTCACCATTAATTTATTTTGTATCATGTGTTTGGGGAATTAGACGCGTGTCTTCCACAAAGCAAACATTTTTATAACTCTTTTCGTTAAAAAGTTACGTTATCGTAATTCTAATTTTATATTCCCATGGAGTAATAAAATTATAATATTCCTATGAACTTTTGAAAATGGTCTCTAAACTCTCTTAATAAAAAAAGTACAGTCCAGTTTTAATCTAATACCTATAGAAGCTAGTTATTATGCGTCAAGTCATGCTACCTGCAGCTATCACTTTTGATAGTATCTATAAAAATAACACTAATAAAATACTAAAGTGTGTTCACTTTTGGTCACAAAAAATAGGTTTGTAATTTAAAAAGATCCCTTCTCTCACCCAGCAGTAGTGTGTCCTTAAATTCTTACGCCACTGGTGTGTGGAGTGTCTGCACCCACACCCATATTTGTTTTAAATTTGGCTAAAGAATATATTTTTTAAACTGAGTGTGGTATAATAATGATCATACATTGTTAACTCAGTGACCTAATTTAATTTGTTTTCTAGTGAAACCTGTTAAATTATATAATTCTTCATTCTTACCTTTGAAATTTGCTGCAACTAAAAAAATAAATATTTTACTATTATTGAATATGTTTATGAAATTCAGGAAGAAATAATAAGTTTGTTCTACACAAAAAAGTTCTCAGCAACAGTTTATTTGTAGATACATTACAGACAATTGTCGAACAAAAGGTTAAATTTAATCAACCTATATATATTTTTTACAGTATTTAATTATTGAATTAATATGGTTTGGTTATAAAAATATGATTTAGAAACGTTTAAGAGTAAATAATGTCAACTATTTACTAAATTATTATTTTTTATACATTAAAAGAGCGATTTATTCAGAACAGGTCAGGCAAATCTGCTATTCGACAACTTGTTACATTGCATCATTACAATGATTGTCTGGTTCATGCTCTAAACCAGTTTCGTGGTCACTGTGTTCTAAATGTCACCCTCCTCTTCATCCTTTGAATCAAACTGATCCTCTGCAGAAACCTCGTCGAAAAGGACTCTTATCCTTTCTGCTTCAATTTCGTAGCTGGCAATCATTAAAAATCATGTAATTTAGTCCAATCATATGCTATAAAATCAATTACAAGCACAATCTAGGAACAAATATTATTTCATTTGATTGAAATTGTAACGAGGCAATAAAAATACAGCAATAAAAGTATAGAAATAAGATTTTATGAATATACTCACTTTGTTAAAAACAGTAACACGAGCAGTGTGGCGAGGTGTGGAACACCCCAGGCGACTTTAACCTCTCGTTGCAACGGTCCGCTAGCATCTAAAAACTGGTCTTGCTAAGGACTGCACTCTATGGACTATAAGACTCGTGTTGATCGGCACAGCAATGTAAAAGAAACTACCTCCGGTTGGATTGGATTCTAAACTATAGTATTACAATGACCCTTGGATTGTTTAAAATGTAAACATTATATCGTATAATAATGAATTAAATCCACTTTAAAAAAATGTGTTTCGGTTTGTGTTTACCTGTTGATAAGAGAATACAAGATTATAATTTTAAAATAAAAATGTGTTTAAGAAAAATCAATCACATAGCTTGATTATTAAGAAGCTTTTTATTAAGAACTCCAAAGTTATTTTTGATAGTAAATCTGACCAAAATTGAGTTCTTTGAGGTGTAAATCAAAACTAAGATTGTTTAGGTTTGTATCAAAAGCGAGCGGTTTGTGTACACACATCATTCATAGATTATGATGATGATGGTAATGATGATAATATTAAATAATACCTCTAATAATAATGGCGTTACATCAATCTGTCGTTCAGATTATGTAAAGATTAGCCAATACTAATGTACCGCTGTCCAGGGGACGCCTGAATTTACTACACCCGTACCTTTCACGTGGAGGTTCTTTCTATGTTCCAATGAGATGATGATAGTGAATATGACTGGGTAGAGCCAATGAGGATCTTAACCTAACTTAAGCTTAATTAACTCCTGGTGACCATGGGGATTATTGCCCTTTCAAGAAAAATCCCCCGGAATACACCGGGAATTGAACCCAGGACCTACAGCTCTGCAGCTAAGTGCTTGGATCACTATACCACAAGGCCAGTTAGTATTAACAAATAACATTATGGTTTAAATTAGTTTAGTCCCTGTTCATACCAATATATTATTTCACATTCACCTTGTGTTTCAAAAGTTGCGCAAATAGTAAATATCCCCCTATTTCGCATCTTACTATCAGTCAAGCCTTTCCGCACGCTTACACTAGCAGGCCACTAGGGTAGGGGTGAGGTAAGTATAATATAGAATAAATGTACACGTACTTGAGTAGAAAGATAGTAGGGAGTACACCCATTCTGGAATCGAATCCCGCTTCTCCGTCATCTCCAAGTAGACAAGACAAAACCAACCGACATCTTTGTCTATGTGCCTGCCAGGGTTGTTGTATAGTGTTTATAGTCAATAAACAAATACCAAATCATCAAATAAATTTGTATTCAGTATTCACATAATTTGAAATTTGTTCATCGAATAGTTAAATTTTACCTCCTTTGACGCAAAGGAAAATTATACTCTTTCTAAATCAACATTATTTATATTTATCTAATTGCTTCACATTTCTGTAATGGCGGATCAGGGCTTTGAAACGAACCGATTTATTCTCTAAACATGACTTGTGATTACATTTAATCGTTATTAAATTATTTCTACCTCCATACTAAATTCATTTTAATGTTAAAAACTGTCTGACACTAGACCTTTGCTATCTGTTGTAATTTATAGTATTGGCTACATGATATAACAACATGTTTTAAAATTCCCATCGGTATGCACGTGCTCTAAGTTGCCAATCGTATTCACTCTGGTTTTCCTATGACTGGAGGTTGGGGATTGAATCCCGGCCGTGAGTGTTTCATTTTCTCTCTGAATGATTTGCTCTAGGAAAAAGTGGGTACATTTACTCAAAGTTCTACCATAATCATCCCTTCCCCATTAGTTTAAATATTCGGATATCCCGGAAGGAAATTACGATGCGATGCCAAAAGTAAAATATTATTATTATTATTATTATTATTAGCATCACGTCTTACTACCCGTTCGGATTATACGCACTTACGCTAATGTGTAATGGTAGGGTGATTGTGAGATGAAATGGAGGACCTACTGTTTAACGTGGAATCCGAACCACGGTGGAGGCCTGGCATTCCCCACATTCACAAGATGTCTTGTCAGAGGTGAAGGAAGGGTTTGGTAATCAGATAAATCTGTGCCGGGACCTAGGATTGAACCCCGGACCCCCAACACAGAAGTCCGACACCTTACCGCTAGACCACCAGGTCACCCAAAAAAGTAAAATAAAGTGTTAATAAAGGAAAAAATTACCCAAGGAAATTAATTAATATAGGCCTACAGGAGTGGCATCAATTTATATATATAATCTTATTACCGCATCCTTACTACCTGTTCCGGATACATGTATATATGATAGTTCTAAAAATGAGGTAAGGATGAGGAAGGAAGCATTTTAGAGGTAATCTGTTAGCGTTTGCCTGAAAGGAGAGTGGGAAACGATTTAGGAAAAAACCTCAGTAGACTCCACCGGTAGTCGAACCCCGATCTCCCCTTCATCAACAGGACAGTCTAACACGAGATTGAGACCATTCGGCCACTGACTGAACGGATCATTAAGATATAGTTAATTCGCAAAACATTGGATTTTATATGATCCACCGTGTATAACTTATTAATATAGATGTTAGAAATGGTGTTAATATTTAACATAAACTGTGCAAGTGTGTCAGGCGAACATCAAAACTAGTATAGGTCCAGTTAACATAGTAGTTGTACCTTTATTTTATTTATTTTTTAATTAACGTACACCACTTTCTAGACAGTGCTACATTACATAAGCCCACACAAACAAACTCAACTTAAGATAACACACAATTATACACACTCTTCCTAGGCCAATAGTTTCACTGCGACTGATTCAAACCCTGAATTCCTAAGCGCCTCTCCCCCTACCGCTCCATGCTGGATAGAACCCGTGTCCTTTGGACTTACAATCCGTCTCCCCAAACCACTTGGTCACGGGGGAAGGCATTGTCTGGGCTGGATCCGTATAAATTACCAGGCGATTGTTAAATAATACAACTGCTGCTCCTTGATTGAGATTTTCCTCTATTCCTCCGTGCCGAGCTGTCAGGGATGGCTTAGGACATGGGGTGGTGTTGGCACTCAATATACCGCCCTTTGCGCACTTCACCCACGCATGTTAGAGGGGCTACGTCATTATCAGTTCTGGGATATTTCCATTGGCGAGGCACGCACGCACTTGTACCTCGGCTCTCGACTGTACACTCTATTTCCACGCATTTAATGTGTGGGTGTTTCTGCAAAAGGGGTATGTGTGGGTGGTGGTGGGAAGAGGGGGGAATAGTGAGGCACTTGCGTACAGGGGTTGATTCATACTGTCCTTCCTGGCTGGATGGGTGGAATGTACGTTTGGTTTTTCAATTCCTCTTGAAGTAAATACTGCAGCAGCTCGACTTGAAATGCCTACTTGCAATCTATATTTACATATTAACCCATTGGCGTCTAGTGTATCTATTGGAGAGGGAGGTGGGGGAAATCCTTGATTTAAAAAAAAATACCTTCAGTAACGCCGAAATCTCCAATAGAATAATTATAAAAGTATTTAATAAATGGCTTACTTTGGGGTTCTCGCCTCCCCCACCGTCTCACTCACACTATTGAGGCCACTAAGCCACTCACTTACTAAAACCTATGGTTATAAAGTATATTTTGCTTAAATTAAATCTAGACCTTTTCATACTTTGCCTTTTGTAAGTAAGTATTAGTACAATCTCTTCATGAATAATTTACGATGACGCTCAACATAGGTGATGTACGCCTATTGTTGATGTGGCTAGGCGTTCCCAGACACTTTTGTTTCTCATTTACGTTTGGTTATAGTTTTCAACAACTCTTTAAACAGTGGATATCACACACTTTTTCATTAAATAAAGCTAATGTCAAAATGTCCTTGCTCAGAACTTAGTTATTTGGAATGTAGTTATTTAAAGGTATATGTTATATTTTCAAACTGTTGCAACAGTTCTGTACGTCTATTCATAGCTAAGACAGGCACATACGTTATTATTATATTAAGCTTCAATCTCGTGATTCTACCAGGGGTGTTTTTTCTCGATCCTATTCTCCTAATATAAATACCTTTGTCACTAATAACCAGTATTGGGACTATAGAATACGAATTAAAATAAATGATGGTGTCATATTTTAACCAAATGCTCAGGAAATTGATAAAATACCTAAAAATGTCAATGGCTGTTGATTTTTAAATTATGGAACCTAGATCTATAGTCAAGGCAGTAATAAGGAATCGAGGATGAAAACAGGAACCGGTTTCCAGATTTCAAACTCACCCTGGAAGAAAATTTGCTCCTACACTCCAGCTCAGTCGGTTGCTTGTTTGCCTACTGAGCTTAAAGGTCCCGGGTTTGATTCCAGCTATGACTGAAAAATGTATAATTGGTGAAATATGGATTTCCGCCTTCTTAATGATAAATTAATGGCTGTGAGCTGGTTGTTGTTTGTTCTCAATTAAAGTTGGCTAAATTGTGTGCTGATACAGTCGCTCATTTCAGAACGTGCACGTAAAATATCTATAAAAAAACTTGTTTGCCGTCGTCGATCCTTGTTTTGGACTGTAGCTTTTCCACCCCTGTTTGGGGGCTGAGTGGAGATCTTTCAGTGGCATCTCAACCTACCCCTTCTTTGCCTTCCTCCCTTTACTCCTTGACATGAACAACCTTCCCACTCCAACCCCTGGCAAATGTGTAATGACTCCCTCAACCCTTTCTTCCTGCTCGTACTCCAGTTCTATCACAATAACCCCTGCGAACTCGTCGACTTCGCATGGTCCTTTCTCCCCTCTGCCCATGCATCATCATCATCATCATCTTCTTCTTCTTCTTCTTCAAACCATTGACGCTGCATAATATTTATACTCTGTAAAGAAAATAGTTTTTACAAAACACCTTTTTAATTCTCTATTAAATATGAGAAAAGGACATTAGGAAACAATTCTACGATAAAAGTAAAACTTTTTGTTTGTTTTTAAAACTATGTTTATTTTTAAAAGTCATGTTCACCATCAAATATAACTGGAAGAATTACTCCGCTTGACATTTACAATCAAGGACGAAATAGGTTTGCTCTACAGGGAAATCTTTCCATTCTTGGCAATAATTCAGGTGGTTCAAGCCAAGGGCGCTGGAAGATAATTTATTCCATGGGGGGATGAGGGGTCCACTATAAAGGGCATGTAATATGTCAATATCGTTTTCATATGTGGGAAGGAGAGGGGAATATGTGTGTGTATGTATCGTTATATGAGACTGTTTTACATGATACATAAGAATGTGTTCATTTTTCTTAAAAATAAATATATATTTGTTGGTAGTTTATTGACGAATGATTTGTGAACATTTGGAATTGTATAAAAATTGGTTTAACAATTTTGTTCTAAATATATTTTTGATAAGTATTTCATATAATTATGGAAATAAAGTATTTGTTTTTCCTGTGAAAACTTACTATAGGGATTGTTTACTGATAAATGAATTGTGAAAATGTTGTCACATCTATAATAGATTATTTAGGAAAGTATGCGCGATTATGTAGTAGAACTTATTTTTACTCTTTATAAAATTAAAATATACAACACATAAAACAATAGACTCGTAAAGACGCTGTTTTGAACAACGAAAAAAATCATATTTCTTGCATAGTCTAGTTAAGTGTAGATAAATTTGTCTGAGACATGTATCAATGTCCATTTGCCCTCACCTTGGCCTCTTTCGGTATCGTTAAATAACTCTATATGAAATACGGGGTGGGTGAACCCGGCAATGACGGTTATAGGTTCAGGAGATAATTTATATTTCATTGGGTTTGTTGTCCGAGTTCGGGAGACTCCTCGAGATGAAATCTTGTGGTCTACCTGAATTACTCCACGCTCCGCAATAGAAAGTACTTCATGATCACAGAAGAAAATAAATACGCCTTAAAGAGGCTGAAAACTTGTTTTTTCGTGGATACCTGCTACGATACAATTTATTGAGCCACTCAGCCGAAATAATTGAGGTGTTTTTTTTTATTTGGCAGTAAACGTGAAAAGATCTGCTCTGCGGTTGATTCAATGTATTGATATCTTACTGTTACTATAATTTTTTCTAGATGTAGCTAAGTCTTAAAATACTATTCTATCCACTCAAAATTGGAATTTCAAGTTCTCTCAGTTTTGTATGGTCAAAATCACGGGTCCCCAACCCTATGCCCGCGGGTGCCATGCGTCTGTCCACAACTATTTGACCACAGCTGGAAAGTTGACTAATAATTTTAATCTGTCACTTTTCTCCAGGTATGATGTTCTCAAGAAGTTGCTGATTGAAAGCCCCCTCTTTCCAATCTCTCCCTCTCATTCCTCTTTCTTTGCCTGCTCATTTTCAAAGTGTACTTTAATACCCGAAACTATCAATATACTCACTAATACTATGCTAATACTTCCATTTCCTTTTTAAATATCTTGACATGGGTCTACCCAGCTTTGTTGCCTGAATAAACACAGGAAAAACATATATTTTAAAAATGTACCTAAGCATCAAAATGGTGGTGGGTGGATAAATATGTCCTTGTGTATTTATTTTGGTCTTGTTAAAATCGTAAATAAAGTGTTTTTTTTTATTTATTGACATTGACTTTTGGTTAGGTGAAAATTGTTTCAATTGTTTAAACTGGTTTTGGAGTAACTTTGAGTGTGTACCATTTGCGTTATTTTATATGCAATTAAAAAAAATTAAACTCATAATTTTTGTAATAATATTGATTTTTGTGTGAGTGTTATTTGCATTATGAATTATGTTCGGCTATAAATTTTGTTGTAAAAGTGGTTGGTGCCCGCCGCACTACCGTTAGTTTTGAATGTGCTCTAAGGTACAAAAAGGTTGGGGACCTCTGGTTTAAATGTTTTGGTTGCAGTATAAGACGTTACCAGAATTGTTTTAAAACGTAGCACATTCATGTGTTTATTTAAATTTTTCACGAAATTGTTTGCTTGCGAATATTTTTAATACATCTGACAAAACCAAAAGCTTTCGCACGAAGTTTAAAGTTATGGTTTACCCAAACTACTAATAGTTTAAACGAAATATTTCCAAATGTTAAAGAAGCAGACACAAAGTATTTGAAGCTTTTTAATATTGGTACATTTGAAGTTATGTTAGGCAAAAAATCAGTCTATTCTTTCCTAATTATAATTTAACCCTTGAAAAGTTGGCTTGGGTCCGTAATATATTTTCTGCTGCCGCGATGTGAACAAAAAAAACCAACGGGGGTGATTGTTTAAATGTGGTGGATTAAATTTGGGAGTGCTATGTGTTGTATTTACATTCAAAAATCTTTAAAGTGAATTTGTAAGTATTTTAATCTACTAAATATAATATAATAAATAATCATGTTAAATGTACCGTGGGCCTAAAAGTTTAGAGAAAGACTGGGTTAAAAGTACTTTGGGTGGAAATTGGTGGGTGGACAATCTTTTGAAATTTTTTATAACTTTGTGACTTGAATCCCATAATCTCGCGCAGTTATTAGACTGTCCAGCTGGTTGGATTTCGTTGCCCCTTCCTTCGTAGTGGTTGTAGAGAGGCCTGAGGTTGAGGGTCAGTGGTCGGGTCCAGAAGCTGTCTGCGCGGAGTTGTGGTCAGGGGGTCGTTTCTCAGGCCCATGCCAGGGAACAGTGTACAAGGACTGGAATCCATGAGTGCTAGAAGAAAACACCTCTTCTCCCGCTTCTTTTTTACTTTGCAAGTTTGAAAAATTGCTAGTCAGATGTGATATTTTTCTTTTACGAACAAATAATAATAATAAATACAACCAGCTTCAGGCAAGAATAGGAAGAGAAGAAGAAATGTCGAGCTTTTCAAAATAAAACTTTTAAGTTGAAAGTTGTAATTATTTGCACTTACAGTAGCCCTGTGGCTTGTTTGGTGCTGACTGACAGCTCACAGCTGACTTCTGACATTCAACATTTAGGTATATACCTAAATTTTGACCGTCATAAGTGACAGCTGCTAAACACATGTTTTTGCAGATCATATGGTTCGGCGTAGGGATTCATAATTTGGTCTGGTAGCTTTTCAAATCTGTCAGTCAGCACCAAAGAAGCAATGGGGCTACTATAGCTGTGTTTATAGCTTGTGTGATATTTGTAGGTCCTAAGTGGAATATACGTTTGGGATACACGAAACAGGGATTGTTACTAGTTTATTTTTTTAAATAGACGAACTACTTTTTCTAATATACGCTGTAATATCCCAACCTCTATCTCGGCTTACCCTGTAAGGTAAGGGTAAGCGGAGTGTATGTATGGTCGTATGATTCATGATTATCTATTAAATCTTCTCGGTAGGCTATGACGATGTTTTCAGCTGTGAATTTAAAACTATTATATCCGGTCTAACTAATCTAATTGTGCAGCCTTAAACATTTTTATAATTTAATTATTTTCATTAATTTATTCTGGGTCTGTAAAGGCACAGTGAAGACTTTCACTTTAAAAGGGGTAATATATTTATATTTGGGAATTACGTGGTCACAACTAAACATATTTTTTTAGAAAAGGTATTTTATTTTTTTAGAAAAAGTATTTTATATTTAAAGTGTATACAAACATTGATAACCTACCAAATTGCCACAATTTACCGAAATTAATTTGCTGAGACTAGGACTATTTAAAGTTTCACAAACTATCACATATTATTACTGGCTTAGGCTACAGTTATTTGGGACACACTGTTTTGTTTATTTTAAAAGTACAATGTTTAAAAGTGGTGGAGACAAGCGAATGCAATAATACACCAAGTATATTTGTGACGACAGCGCCACGATTTTGGTTTAAGCAAACAGCTGATATAGCCTTGAAGAAAGATGGATCGAAAGAAAAAAGGAGTGGGGAATCTGTCATGTTTATTTAAATGTCTTGGTTCCAAGGTTTAATTTGCATAAGCTCTTTGACTGTGTGTATGCTGTGTTGTTGTTTTTTGCGTGTGTGTCTGTGCTTTTCACGAAATACATATGTACGTGTGTGTCAAGTGCAAGTTAAATGTCTTCGTTTTCACAACCTTAATTGTTCTGTATATGTCTTTTAAAATGATTGTTACCTCATGATCGTGTAAAAACGTAGTGATGTCACTAAAACATTTCCATTATAACCCATACAAACTAGCTCTTAAACACGTTCATCATCACGGATAATATGCCAGACATTGTTCCCAGAGGACGGCGTTCGATCTCGACCAAACTACGTGTTTGTCCCCATATTGTAGCTCCCCCATCCTTCCTCACATTGCAGTACAGTTTCTTTCATTTCCTTCCTAATCCCTTTTGAATAATTCCTATACTAGTCTTTGGCACATCTGCCTTTTTGTCTAAGGTCCCTTATTCGATACTCGACATGGCTTAAATGTGTATCGTTGGATGAAATTGGGGTCTCCTCATTCACAATTATGAATTGATCGTCGGGGTAGGGGCGGATTTACGCATAGGTCTAGTAAGCACATGCCTACGGCGATAGATTTTAGGGGCGACAAATTTTGAATTGCGAAAGAAAATACTTTTTTTTTTTCTAACATTTAAAATAATTCTATGGCCTTATCGTGTGTGTTATTGTTGCGATTGTTGAGATTTGCTGTATCTGCATACCGACATGATAGAGAATCGCCTTAATTCACTGAATAATAATAATTAGCACATCGTCTTACTACCCGTTCGGGTTATACGCTTAAGTACTAATTACGCTAATGGGTTAGTATTTGTGAATATTGAATATAGAGGAAGTGAACCTGCATTTGCGTGGAGGGAATTCACTGACAATCGTTTTAATTGAAGGTCATTTATTGGATATAATGGTTGCCTGGCATCATCGACCAGTTTGCTCTGCAGAAATCCAGGCGAAAGATGTTATCGACTATGTTATTATTGTGTACATGCTAATATTTAATTTGTAGTAACATGTTCTATAGTATACTAATGCAAATCTTATATTGTTAAATTAAATAATATTTGAATTTATGTGTTGTGATAGTGAACGAGTATTTATTTCAAAATTTTAAACAAATTCTTAATACTTTTAAAACCTCACTATAATAACTTATTAAATAATGTAAGAACTTAACTGTTACTCCACAGATATCACTTATTTATATGGTATAAAAATGTGTGTCGGTGAATGGGTGCTGGTAGGAGGAAAACAGGGATTTATAAGGTTAGAAATTAAGGTAGGAAAAGTGGGCGGCAAATTATCTAGTGTCTATGGGCGGCAGAGCCGTAAATCCGCCCCTGCGTCGGGGACTGCATGTTGTGTTTGAAAAAATAATCAAGTTAGTTTGTAAGTCGTATTCTAATGTAATCAATTTTCCGACAGCGTAATCCATTCGGTAGCATGTCTTTATTCTGAGCTAAGGACCCCGGGCTTGATTCCTGGCAGGGCCAAGAAAAATCATCATTGGTGAAATGTGGGCTTCTTCTTTTACATAAACGAATTAACGGGCGTGAGATTGGTGTTGTGTCTGTTCTAGATTGAAGTTAGTATGCAAGTCTTGTGCTGATATAATAAGTCGGCTCAGAGAGTGTACGTTAAATACATCGAATAAACGGGGGGNGGGGGGGGATATATATATATGAGACAGGTGGTCCGGTATTAGTGATTCACTTCTCACCATAAATAGCTGTTCCAAAGGCTAATAACCCCTTTATACGCAGCTAAATATTATTACTAAACAAGCTTACCGGTAGGGTTTGTATAAGTAGTTTTTCCTCCTTTGACCAGCTAGGCTGGTTGCGTTTCTCAGGGTTCTTTAACATATCAGACGTACTGTGCGCCAATTTACTTTCTTATCTGGAGTTTGGATTAGAATCTCTGCTGAGGTCGTTTATGATTTACATTTCCTTTCCTTCTTATTTCTTTCATTTATGAGAGCTCGAAATTTCTCTCTACAACAAAGACAACTTTATGTCTGCTATTTTTTTTATCTGTTTGGTTAATATTACTTTACCAGTGTTTTTGGTTTGTTTTGTATTTGTACTTTAGGTTTTTGTAGTATCTGTCTTTGATCAAAGAAGATACTATTGTTTCTTTTTCTCCTCTTGAGGCAAACCTGGTATGCCAATTAAAATTTGTAGTTAACCAAAATATAAATGTTTGTATTCGTGCTTTATCAACTTAGTAAACAACAAAAAGTTAATATACTTTTTTTGTATCGTGTAGCTTGTTGTAACTTAAAAGTAAGATGTGTGCTTTTCATCTCAACTTAGTCAAAAGATATAAACTAAGTATTTTCATCGGAATGTTTAGATCTTGTTTGCGCACGCTAAAGGCGTTCAAAAGACAACGTAGTAGGCCTAGTCTTTAACTTGGCTCGGTTAATTAGAGTTAATATAAATAAGTTTAACAACGCCGGTACAAAGGTTTCACGAAATAGACACGCCAGATTGGTGGAGAGCCTTTGAACTGTTTTACTGGTTTAATTAGCGGAGTAGCAGATTCCATGCACAAAAGCTCAATAAATAATAAGAAAGTCAGACTGTTTACACGAAAGTACGAAAATGGTTTTGAGAAGAAAGAGTGTTGGTAGGGGGAAAGGGGATAAGAGGTGTGAGGGAGGGAGGGTATCATGGGATGAAAGAATGAAAAGAGAAACAAATACCCACAGGTTTTTATTAGCACCGCGCCGAACTAACCGTCCGGGTTGTACACATTTGTATTACGCCAATGTGAAGGGTTGAGTTTATATTTAGTGTACCCGAATTTGTGAGGAGGGAGAGTTGAAACTCATTTAGGAATATACACCCTTAGTGCATCCGACCATAATTTGAATCCGGATCTACCCGTCATAGATAGTCCAATCTATTACGAGAGTGACACCTTTAAAGTACAATATTCGACAAACGGGATGGGTCATAAGTTTTTTTTGTATAACACTATTGTATTTTACAAGTTTTTGTTCACATTTTAATAAGAGTATTAACGTGCACTTTCTAAATACAGGTTAAACGCACATATGATAATTACTCTATTGGGATAAGGATAATGTAGGAAGAATTTTAGAGGTAAAGTATCAGCATTTGTGTGAAAGGAGAGTGGAAAACCATTTAGGTAAACCCACCCTCATTAGACCTAACCAGGACTCTTAACACCGATCATCCCGACTTTAGAAGACCAGTCTAACAGGAGAATGATGCTTCAAACCATTCGGCCTCTGAAGTGGGCCTAAATTCGTTGATTTTATTATAAAACAAATTAAACACTAACTTAATCTAGGATAGTACACCTGTATACTCAATTATAAATATCATCGTTAACACACACCCACAATCAAGTGTGTCACCTAGATATGCAGTCTACATCTTTAACCCTTCAGCCATAGAAGGGGGAGGGCAAAAACTCGTTGGGGCTGTCTGTGCGTGTTATAAGTACTAGACGTATTTTATCCCCATCGATAAAGAGGGGAGTAAAGAGTGAAGAGGAGAAATAATTCGATTGAGATTGGAGTGTCCAACATTTTCTCACCGATTTCAAAGCTCACTTCATTCCGTTTTTTTTACTGCGCACCGTTTCGGGAGCGGCGTCCTCTGGTCCTGTAACTCCTGTGAGAGCGGTAGCCGGACGGCCCAAGAGGGGTCGTAGTGTGACTTGGAGTGGAACTCTCGACTTGTGTAGGTGGGATAATGGAGAGGCGCAACGGCAGGATTTGGCCGTGAAAATGTTGAGGTAATTAGTAAGTCAGGAAGGGAGATTGTTTCCGACGCTCGCGCACCTGCTCGGGGAACAAGACGCCGACGATATGAAAGAGAGGCGTGAAGAGAAACTCTGTGTGAATGGCGAAAAAGACATGAGGGAGGGAGGGATGTCAATATAGACAGCCAAAGGTATATTCAGTTCACGCTAACTCTGACTCTTTCTGAAGAATTAAGAGCTAGTCAACATTTGTATCCGACCGACTTGCGAATGCGTTTGAAAAAGTTGACAAGTAAAGTATATTTACATCACTTAGAATTTAGTTTGTTTGAGCAAATTTTCAGTTTCTATAAAAATATCAAAACTAACGTGGACTGATAAGTCATACATGTATACATATATCCAGCAGGTAAAATTGGGATACTTTGGGATTTTCCGTTCTTTTCCAAAAGAATTCATATAATTTTTAATCGAGTGTGTATTTTTATTGAGAGTACTACGCGATATCTGCCACACGCAGAAGGTTTAAATTTAAAAATTAGTAGCCCATGTGCACAAACATGTGCACCTCAAAGCTGGAGTGTATTAAAAACTGGTTTTGGTATATCACCCTTCACCCGAGATGAATGACGTCACAATCAATGCTTACACCAGTCGAGCCTATGATTGATCCCAATATTCCGCGCCGCCGGACTAAATATAGTTTGGTTTGGTGGCTGGAGAGGCTGGTGGTTCTCCTCGGTTCGTTGCAGTGCGCGCGCATCTTGGAAGTGGGCCTTCCTAACAATTCCTGATCCTGCAGACAAATCACAGCTTGACACTTTCGACTACTGTGTGTGATGTTTAGAACTACTTCTAACAGATCTATTTTCGCAGCCGGGAGATCGTCGACCATGCGAGTTAACGCAGTCACGACTCGCTTCAGTAGGTCCCGCCCGGCCCCTTTCATAGGCGCCTCAACACTCGACAGTCAAGAGAAGGGTATTTCATCCATCAGCGCTTGTTCAAGTGGGATGTGTAATGAAGAATGTCAAGGTTTCTAACTAAGTTCAACACTTCAGCTATGATTGGTATCTTCACAAGAAACTATAGCTCTCAAGCTCTGGTGAGCATTGCTGATATATGAGGATATCGCTCAGCACTATCTAAGGATTTTGGTTTCGTTTAACGACGTTGCCTAGTTGAAGATTCCGAAGCTATTTTTTGGAGTGGGTTGCATCTTAACTTGACGCATCTACACAGTCTAAGCACTATCACACCTATACGCCATTGTACAAAATAGAAAGAGAGGGAATAAAATGGGAAGTTCATCACCCTGAGAGGGCTCTTGTCTATGTGCTGATAACCCTTTTCCCTCTTCCTCTGATGAGCTTACACAGGCACTTTAATATTTGCGCCTTTAATCATTGACTTGATTTTTAACTCTACCTTTTTGTTGTTTCCTATTATAGATAGACGTATGCTACCACAGATTATTTTTACTCTACATCCTGTCAGGAAGACTCCTACAGGCCATTTCTGTGAGCAAGCCTAAGGTGTGGAGGATTTATAAAAATAATGTTTACAAAAAAAACTATATCAAGATTAAAATAATAATTTTGTGACACTGTAGGACTATTTTCAGACTTATTAAGAAGTTATGGTTTTTGTTTCAACGTCATATCTTTAAAACTCGCTGAGTAAAATGTAAATTCATTAACATGGGAAATCCTACCTTGACCTGCCATGACGTCACAGGTAGGCACAGGCCCAACGTGCCGGGAGGGGTGGGGGCAGTTCTGGGGCCCGGTCCGGCAGGCCCTATTGTTTACTTAATTTTTATTCAAATACAAAATTTATTAATTTTTAAGACCTCAGAAATGATATTGGTTTTAAATAATACGAATATCTACATTTTGCCAACAAACGGCTTAGCTAATATTTTAGCGTTGATCACTTTGCGATCAGCAAATATTTATTTTTGTCTGAATTATTCGGTGATCGACTATGGTGGTGGTGACGTTATCGCAGTCCATGGTTGTTGCTCACGGACCCGGAAGCAACTACTAGTCTACTTATAGTACAAAATTAAGTCACTTGAGAGCGCTGATGCCCGTACAGAACTTTCCGTTTTAAATATTTGTAGTACATTTTACTTATGAAATAGTATCTTCTAGTTGGATTTTTCATTTTTTTTTATGTTTATATTTTCAAGTGAAAAGTCAAAGTCTCCCGTTTTATAATAATCATACTTATTGATGCCTTTGTTCTTTGTATTGTTAGTCTATGTGTTTTTATTACGTCTGTGTAACACATTTTTTTAAAGTGTTTTTAAGCATGATTTAAATTTTTGAATTTGTCTCTAGGGCCCGCGATTTCTCTCCACTGCACTGGGTAGGCAACGCCCTTAACTTGAAGTTGCATGTTCATGTGTTTACAACTTAAAATAGCGCCTTCAAAAATTCTCCTGACATCGATGTGAACAAGTTGTGGTTTTCTTTTAATTGTTCACCCTTTTAACTACTTTAAAATAAAAATGGTTGATGACTTTGTCTACATTATAAATTTGAAACTATTTTGCGAAGCGAGTTGTATCTTATTGAAGTATCTAAACACTGTAAGCACTATCATACCTAGACGTCAATGTACAAAACAAAAATAAAAGGAAGATAGTAAGTAGCTCATCTTGCTAGGCATCTTGTTTATCCACCGATAACACTTCTCTTCCACCGTCGAGTTTACACACTCTACTATGTGAACTTGGAAAGCATTTATTTTCAAAATTACCTTTTAATTATTTTTCCTGATTTAGCTTTATATATTGTTTTCACGTACTTTTTAACTCTACATCCTGGCAGGAAGATTTTAACCGGAAATTTTAGTGAAAAAACTAAATAGCTTGAATCGATATGAATTTTTTAAAGACTATTCCTTGTTATTTCTATAATCCCACTCATGGATTATTATTTTATTAAATTTAATATATTGTATATCCCAATTGATAACTACTATTAATTTATTATATTCAGCAATAAATACATATACATTAATTCTTAATTATAATATAATTTTAATTGTCCAATCATAAAAATGCCTTGTAAATCATAAAGTCAACTATCTACATGTGTCTGGTGTAGTCCACAGCTAGTCATATTTTCCCGTAATTCAGTGTATGCCTACGTATAATAGTCTACAAATAGATCACTGTCTAATTTTGAGTTAATTTGGTTTAGATTCAAACTGGTGAGCCTCTATAAACTGGTGGAATGACAAAGCGGTTGTGTCATTTTTGAATAAGATCCGTAGTTCTAACAACACCCCAACTTTCTAACGAATGGCTAGTTGAACATACCTGACAGCAAGAAAGAGCTATTAGATATTCACGTATTCATACGTAAAGTAATTGTTTAGGTATAAGAAAGGTTATATTAAGGGAAAGATTACCCGCATTTGCGTGAAGAGAGAGTGGAAAACAATTTTGAAAAAACCTCACTACATCCAACCGAAATTCTAAACCCAATATCCCCATCTTCAGAAATCTAGTCTATTGCGATAGTAGGGCCTTAGACCATGCGGCCACTGAAGCGGGTAAAATTAAGGTATTCAAGAGTACACCCAGTGGGGGCCTAGACTGAAAGTGTACAACCTTAGCCACAGCCCCTTTCTTTCCTCCTTCTATCTTTCTAATCTGTTAGGAACACGAAGGAAAAAAAATCAAAGAAAGAGTAGTGCAATTTTTCTTGTCTCTCAAAACACTCTGAACTATTTTTACCTAGTGATCCAGCCAGCCCGCTAAATATGAGCAGACGAATTGACTGGTCAATATGCTTACTTTTCAAACAGAAACCTATTCAGTAAAGAGTTTTTTTTTACCAAAGCATCGACTAGCGTCTGCGCCATTTGGTGCCCCTGGTCTGCGGGATGAAAGTTTCTCTCTCTGACACCACTTCAACCTCTCTCACTCACCCCACACTTTTTTCTTTCAACCCTCACCATCTACCGGAAGAGCAATTAAAGAGCTCTCTAGAGTCCCTCCAACACGGATCATTACACTCCACTCCTCTGCAGTCACAATCGATCTTATAGAATATCGATACCATACCATAACCTCGTGGTCCTACCCATCACATACTAGATATATTGATCCCTCACCTCCCTCGCTTGCACCCTAGAGACCTAGACCAGCCAGAAAAAATAAAAATAATATAACGGTTCCCTTGAATAATTCATGTTTGTGCAACATGTCATCGCAGCTTGGCCCACTTTTATTTCCTAAGGCGGTGTTGGGGTCTCCTAAAGATTTACAACACTTAGCTTTGTCTAGTTTCAAAGAAAAAAAATTGTTACCAATCATCAATAGGTTTGATATATCATTGCAAGCAGGGGGCAATTTTGACTCAGGAGGCCAAGGTGCAATGAGAGGAATGTTTGCACAATCTTGTTTTCTGTTGACTTTTCAGGATCATTACTGACTCGCACCGGTAGACTGGCATATATACGACGCCAGATCGGGGTTTAAATCCATGTCGGATGTACTGAGAGTGTATTTTTCTAATTGGTCTTCCACTTCCTCCCGAGTGAATGTGGCTACATTTCTGTTAAACCTACCTTGCTAATCCTTATCCCACTAGCAGTGACTGAGAGATATCGGTTCAAATCTCGGTTGGGTGTCGGGGAGTTTTCCCGAAATAGTTTCTCGCTCTTCCTCCACGTAAATGTGGGTAAACTTTCTATAAATACAGCCGTCCTAATCCCTAAAACCATTAGCTTAATTAATAAATAACCCGAACGGGTAGTAAGACGCGGTGCTAATAATAATAATAAATATGCGTATAGCCCCAACGCACTGCTAAAAAAAGTATGCGAGTAGCACGTACGACTATTAAGATGTGGTTGAAAAAAATGTGTGGCACACAAAACCAATCAGCCTCTCTCGTGTTTGTCAACTGTTAAAAAAAATACATAATTTTGGTTCCCTAATAAATATTTTTTTATCCATATAAAAATCTAAAAAAACAATAACTTTGTTGGTTCAAACTTTGAAAGCATAAATGGCTTTGTAAGCAATCAGTGTGCCTTTATCCAGCATTAGTATGTGTTTTATCAAAGGAACAAAAGTAATTGAATAACCTCGTCAAGGACTGTGTGAAAGCCCAGGAAGCCGCCTGAAAAGAATTAGTGTTCCATTAATTCAGCGAACAATGAGCTCTCGGAGGGATATCCTTGTAATTGATTCATCCTCGTTCTGTCCTATGCCGAGATGGCGATCATTAAAACATTGTTGTGGGTCGGATGTGTGTAGGTCCGTCGCTGTGTTTCGTGCAGCCATCATAATGCCATCAACTTCCTTTAGTCAAACATTTTTACACTTCTATTAGTACGATGAAAAGATAGTGTATCCTTTTTTGCACGGGTTTAAATTTGATCGGCCGGATCTGCTTTGAACTTAGCTGTGCTGCAGCCCTACAAAGCATAATTTTTTATTTTAATCTATTATCGACGTTAAAGATTATATATAAGTTTGGCCTTTGCCATGCTTAGTTATTAAAATTAGTCAAAAGCTTCTACAATTTGTACTTTGATATTTTCCTTCTAATTATATTTTTAAACTAGCAGTCTAGCACGGCTTTGCCCGTGACCCACTGTGCTATAAGAATTATATAAGCCCACCCCCTCACGTTACCCGTTACCCACTGTGGTATAGTCATTATATAAAGCCTCTTTATTCCCTATCCCGTGGGAATTTCAAAAAATCCGGCTTTATTCCTTGTTTACATCATAAATGGAACCTCTGTGCAAAATTTCATCTTTCTAGGTCCAAGGGTTTGGGCTGGGCGTTTATAAGTCAGTCATTAAGTCAGAACAAAAATTCTGACATTAGCTTGCATTCTATTTCCACCCCACTTTAAAACTCTTTAAATTTAATCTTGTAACTGTCGATTCTAGGAAAAAAGTGCAGGTTATAGAGGAGCAGACGAAAACTCCGCACAAAAAAAACCTCACAAAAATAAATGTTCACAGGAAAAAAGCCCACATGGGAAAAAAACCTACACGAAAAAATACCCACACGGAAAAAAGCCTACACGGAAAAATACCCACACGTAAAAAAAAACACACACGGAAAAATGCTCACATGGAAAAATGCTCAAACGAAAAATGCTTACGGAATAAAAGCTCACACTAAAAGTGCGCATATGGAAAAATGCCCACATTCATTTCTACTTTCTCGTTAAAAGAGAAAGTATTGCAACCATGAAAAAAAAAAATCGAAATTGAAGTAAAAAATTTTAATTAAAAAAACTGCATTTTACAATGCTGTCAGTCTCCTTGTCTGTCTATGTATGTGCGCAAACTTGATAGTTAATTTTTACAAGTTTATACCTTCGGAATTTTTTTTTTTTCCATTTTCACCCTAGCCCTCATATTAAGGGTGATGAGTGCTTTTTTTTAAAAATTCCAATTTTGGGCTTTTTTCCTTATGAGAATTTTTTCGTGTGGGCATTTTTCCGTGTGAGCTTTTTTCCTGTGAGTATTTATGACCTTGGGGTTTTCTCTGTGCGGAATTTTCATGTGCGCTTTTATCGTTTATCTTCCAGGGTTCTTTTACATGTCCTAATCGACTAGGGACCGACGGCTTTACTCCCCTTCCGAAGCAAATGAGACGGATTTTTATCGCTCAAGAAAAATACGTCAACCCCACCCTGGATGGGCTTAAAACCATGAACATTGGGTCCTGAGACGAGCACTTTAACCAAGGCTGCCGAGGTCGATGATTTGAAAAATACACTTTCCTATAGCTTAAAATGTTTTTTCCACAGACAAGTTTCTCGCACAAAACTATAGGTTAATCCCCAACATAATATGCTTCTGTGAACAATGTATGGTCTCCATTCATGTGTTAAGAAGACTGTACTCTCGCTCGGGACCGGCAACGTCCGGCTGATTGAGCTGGCGTGCTTTAAATTACACGCAAAAATTCAAACCATTTCAAGCATGGAAGTTAAAAAAAAAAAAANGAACGGGTGTCTGCGTCGGAACGCCCGGCACCGCGGGCAAGACTAGACTAACAAACAGGCATCGCGAGGAAGGAGTTAAATAATTACAGTAGTTCTAAATTAAAAAATCAGGACCGTTACGGTGACCGGAAAAAAGTGCACATGAAAATTCCGCACAGAGAAAACCCCACGGTCATAAATACGCACAGGAAAAAAAGCTCACACAGAAAAATATCCGCACGGAAAAATAGCCACATGGAAAAGAGACCACACGGAAAAATTCCCACATGAAAAAATGCTCACACGAAAAATGCCCACACGAAAAATTGCACATACGAAAAATACTCACATAGAAAAATGCCCACACTAAAACAAATATATAAATTAAGGTTAATTTTTAACGGAATGAAAGTTTGATTGGGGTTTATCATTACTAACTTTTTAGTTTCCACTTGTAAAGTGATTGTTTGATTTATTCTTGTGCATTCTTAAAGTTTGAATTAACTTTTTTTGAGTCATTTTATTAATTTGAAGTAATTTTTTGAAATTGTTAGTGTCATTTTATGGATACTCTTCATCAAAACCCTGGCCCTGGTAAAACAACATAACCAATGTTTACAACAAGTGCATAGGGTTCAAATAAAATACAAAAATATATAAAAATAGAGTTATATTTAATAGTTATTATACATTTAGGTTAGATCTACGTGTTGGGGTAGTTTAAAAAGTAGGCTACTTATTACATAACATGAGGATTATTAATCTAAAGAATTTAAACTGGAAGTCGACATTTTAATAAGGAATGTTGACCCTCGGGGACCTAATATCAATATTTTTACACTCTCGCTACCTTACAGGTATAGCAATTATTGTGATCATAAAAAAAAAACTGACTCAAGATTTTGATGAATTTCGACGTTTCGCGATCCTCCGAATCCGAAAAGTTGTTTTCGCAATGCCGTCTGTCTGTCCATCTGTCTGTTAGTCTGAACCTGGTCTAGAGCCTAAACTATTTTACCGTTTGGGCTAAGACTCGGTATCTAGGGTTTTCATACGATTACTCCAAGGAAATTTTGGAATTTTATATCCAACCCTAAAATTAAGGCTAGTTTCTTTAAGGGCGGAAATAGAAAAAAATTAATTTTATAACAATTGGCTTTAACGATTTTGATTAAATTTCATTTCTAAATTTTGATCAATATTACAAACTAAATTGATAGCCTCAATTTTTCGTCAAAATGGCTTTAAGGAGTCCGGTCTGATGCATAAATTCTAATTGATAAAAATTCCACGTTTTCAGAATTGGCTATAACGATTTTGATTAGAGTTCGCACATAGTCGTTGATTAAGATTATAAACAAAATTGACTTTCATTATCCCATGAAAATGACTTTTAGGGTTCGTTATAGAGAGTTTTTGAGATACTAAATAACTTATCACTGTACATTTTTAGTACTATTAAAAGAAACAAACTTTTATTTGAAATATATTTTTATAAAACCAATAGTTTCTGATATATTTTATTGGCAAATATACCAATATAATTTTGTGATCTTTAGTTGTGAAGAGATACTTAAGTTCGAAAGCAATAATTTTATAATGCCATAGAGTAAGCAAATAAGTAAGTCTCTCAAGAAGTTGATGTTTTCCCTTTAACCTCTTAGGTTAAATGTTTGTACAACACAGGGGTGAATCCAGGGTTTTCATGGGAGTG
The DNA here is from genome assembly GCA_902151425.1 of Timema shepardi. NCBI lineage: Eukaryota > Metazoa > Arthropoda > Insecta > Phasmatodea > Timematidae > Timema > Timema shepardi. The sequence goes on from CABFVX010000456.1 coordinate 52,701, forward strand.
GAAAGGACGTGGGTGCTCCCATCGGGATCTAGTCGGGGAGTGGGGGCTTCAAGAAATATTGACATAAAAATACTTCAAACTTTTAGTGGAAATCTTTGAGTAATTTTTCAGTGTAATGCTAAACTTGAAAATAATCCTCTAATGAAGGGTATAACACGAAATTTTCGATTAGTATTGACATTTATTAAAAGCAAATAATAACATATTTATTGATTATTAAGAGGGAAATAAGTTTAAACATAACAACACATTATGTGTGTGGTATTATTCAAAGATTTTGTTTAAAGCACGTTATTTAAAAATAAATTATTTTAAAGATCTTTATTTATTATTAATCATTGAAATAGTAATAATAAAAAACCTAAACAATGTTTGTACAGCAAGGTGAAATGCACACAATATAAATTTGGGTAGATTCATTAATGCCCATTTTCACTATTTTAATACTTAATGTGATTGTTATAAGTATTGATAATAATTACCGTATATTAATCATTTAATAATATTACCGATAACAATTTAAAAAAATGAAATTTGTTTAGTGAGATAGTATCACGTGACAATAAAACTAGTAGTAAGTACCTTTAACAATGATTTAATTGTTTTAATTTCTTAAAGGGAGGCGCGCTTCTTCCCCCACGCTCCACTCCTGGATCCACCTATTTTACAGCAATTATTTATCTCGCTCATTTTATACTTAATAGTCAACAATTACCTATTTTATTGGTCAAAATTTACAAAAAAGAAATTTAATAGCACTGCGATAACCATAAGATGTGCATCCCCTAATAAAATTTCGAATATTTTGACCGGAAGTCAAAACTTTAATACGAAGTGTTGACCCTTGGAGACACAATATTGATATTTTTTATTGGTCCAGATGTACAAATGAAATCGTTAATTCTTTAGAAATAAAATTATAAAATGTATAACCGTGAGTTAAAAAAATTGTTTGTAACTATAGCACAATTTGTTCGTGAGTGCGCTAGTGTATATTATATTACGAATTTTGAGTAAATATCTACATTTTTAAACATTAGAGCAAGAAAGTCTGTGAGCGTTCTGTACCATTTATTTTTGTAGTGATATACATACCACAGATACCAATTTGGAACACAATCGTTAGAGCCGCTTTCAAAATATTTCGAATTTTCTAAAATTACTCATCAGTATATTGCTCTTCAATTATTTTTTACCCAAAAGCCAAATATAAGGTGTTATCTCACTTATTTTGGGAGGTCAAACATAGTCTATACATCTATTTCAATCAAAATCGTTAAAGCCAGTTTTGAATTTAGAGTTCAAAAAAAGCACTCATCGCCTTTAATCTGAGGGCTAGGTTGAATATGAAAAAGAAAATTCTGGAGGTATAAACTTTTAAAAATTAAATATCAATTTTGAGCACATACAAGACAGACAGACAAGGAGACTGACGGAATTGTAAAATACAGCTAATACTTTAAATCACGGGAGTTTTCACGTTAATTTCAAATTATTAACATGTGCTACTTTTAAATATTAGAGTTAGATATTTTTTTTAACGAAAATACGGAGTAATTTTTAGCTTAAAAAATATTGGTGACAATTATTTTGTATTAGCAAAAGTGTAAATACATTTTGCAAAACTCTTGTAAATATGGCGAGGTTTTTATTACAACCTGTTTTGTTTTTCTGGGCGTATAGAAAAGTGAATGTGTACTAAATATAACTAGTCAAGTTAAATAATATTTTTTATCTATAATTTAAGGAGGCTTTTATATTGGGTCCAACATAATTGACGACACATAAATAAATAAAATCCTAACACTGCAAGGAAAACTTGACCGAGGGACTGAGTAATACCGCATCATTATGTTCCTGCTTACGTAAATTTTCTAAATAGACTGGTATATAATAGTCGAAAAAATGGGCAATCAATGTCGTATCCGTACAGTTATATATGACAGCATTAGCCTGTCACAACAAAAATTAATATGTAGGTTCTAGTGATTTTATAATGATGAAGTAAGCAAAATCAGTATGAGGTATTGCTCCATCGCATATGACTTACGTGACACAACCTCTTTTTTTCATATTAAGATTGCCTTGCACCTTGACAAAAATACAATCTTTTTCACGTAGACATATATAATATTCGGGATTTATGAACATTTTGGTGTTGAAACTCTGATAATAAAATTGAAGTAAATATGTCGATAGCCACGGAACTAGCCCTGTTTTCCATGCTAAATATCAACATAAAACACGACTAACTTTTTTATAGCTCCAATACCTTCATGACATTTTGTGCCGTTTCATTTTATGGATATGGGATATTTTTCCCACCCCCAATTTTTTTTTAATGTTACACGTTGAAGAAGCAATATCGTCTCGGAATGCTATAAAATTTGACGATGGGGGACTCACCGTCCAACAAGGCTCGTCGGGTATAGCAAGACGATATCTTTGCGGAGGGACACTAGTCCTCGGCTATCATTTGACCCCCGTGGCCAGCACCCCACCCCTTTTCACCCTCATACTTTGCTGGGTTTACGACTGGACGTTTACGCTCGTGAACACTGATTTTATGGGAGACACAGTGATTTTTTTTTAAGCGGATGGCGAAATTTAACTTAAGTGAACCTTCTGCAGAAAATCTTCGTTCAAAGTTCTACTTAGTGGCCACTGAGGGTATGGATCTGAACTTTGATGGATTTAATATTTTAGCGGTTAGTACTATCTTACATTGCCCCCAAGAATCCGCAAGATTAATTCTTTGTCGTTCCTAGAAAAGTTTGAACGGATTTTTATCCTTTATTCCTTCTTTTTTTTCACCATCGTATTTTGAGATCCTCTCTGTATTTATTATGATTTCCTTTTTCTTTTAATCAATATGTTCAACACTAAACTTGCTAACGCCTTAAGCTGAGTGTCAAGATTGAGGAGCTATTAAGTGAAATTGCACCGGCATCAACGTGAAGCAGGGTTAGTAAAATCATACCGATAAATCACATGGGGTAGACTACTCCAATTAAACCCGGCTGAGATTAACACTTCGCCATGCTACTGTGATCCTGACGCCTTAATCCGTGTTACCAATGGTGTTTTTAATAAATACATCGCCTAGTCACCTTGGCTTGTGGATAAATGCGTTGAGAACAGACACTACAAGATGACCTTTTAGAGATTGCAAATATTTTGTTTGTAGTCAATTTTGATACAATTATATCTTATTAGTAAAAATGTTATTGCATTATAATATGATGAACCATTTCGGTGGCCACATGGTCTAAAGCGTCCTGTCGCAATATACTAAACTGCTGATGACTGGGAGATTGGAGTTCAAATCCCGTTCGGATGTACCGAATGTTTTCCTAAGTGGCTTTCTTCTCTCTCATCACGCTAATGCAGGTACATTTAGTAAAAATTTCACATCTTCCATCCATGACACATTAACGCAATTGTAACATATGCGTACAACCCAAACGGGCAGTTAGGAGTAGTGCTAAGAGAGAATTGGTATAATTTAATACGATTAAAAAATGACAGCTGCTGGTCATATTGCTTGACGTATAAATATATTAAAACTGTTTTAATAACTTTTATAACTGTCAAAATAGTTCCTTGCTGTTTGATTCTGACTATGACCAACTACGTGTGTAAAAGATTCTAGTTTTAATCCAAGCGGCATCAAAATGTATTTTTTTCCCAAAGCTGGAAAATGTTATTAAATTTCTGGAATGTTTACGTACTACCCCCAAAAACACAAAACTTTTATTTATATTAGTTCAACTAACATGTTTATTCTTGTTAGTATTCACAGCGAATCTTGTCCCTGTTGACCATATAAACCTCAATTCTCAAAGTCAACATGTGATTTACATGTCATCTTTCGACCCCTCACTCAACCTCACGTCCTTAGCCAAAGTTGAATCTTGGCTATGGACAAATTCGATTACGTTACAGAAAGGTGAAACTAAAAGAGGATTCAAAACAATATTTAACTGTACTGGTGCAAGGCAATTTTGTTTTTCTCAATATGTTCTCACTGAAATCTAACTTAAGATCGTGCTACCCAATAGCCAGCCCAACTTTATAGGCTGAAATCCTTTAACCACAGAATGTTTCAAAGAATATTAATATATTAAGTTATGATCTTAAAAAAAATTGAGATATACATATATATAAACAAGTCTATCACAAGCATATACACACACACACACACACACACACACTCAACAGTTCCACCGTCATCTGTAAAGTGCAGCACTGAAGAGGCATACTAGCAAGATGAGTGAGGTAGTTTACCGTTGCTTTCCTCACCGAGTCAGAAATTACTATTGAATATCATTCTGTTAAACCCACCGAAATACATACACCAACTGACCTTACAAGCGACACTTTCACTCCATTCATCGCAGGGACTGGCTGTTTGTTGAATGTTATTACAAGTATCGTTCATAGCTCTGCCACTTTCATTTTGTCAGAGTTATAAGTAAGACTGATACAGATTAATGAAAGTAACAACTTGCTCTAGCTAATACCAGGAGATATATAGTGCATTGTACACACAGACCAATGAAAGTAGCAACTTGCTCTAGCTCATACCAGGAGATATATAGTGCATTGTACACACAGACCAATTAAAGTAGCAACTTGCTCTAGCTCATACCAGGAGATATATAATGCATTGTACACACAGATCAATGAAAGTAGCAACTTGCTCTAGCTCATACCAGGAGATATATAGTGCATTGTACACACAGACCAATGAAAGATAGCAACTTGCTCTAGCTCATACCAGGAGATATATAGTGCATTGTAAACACAGACCAATGAAAGTAGCAACTTGCTCTAGCTCATACCAGGAGATATATAATGCATTGTACACACAGATCAATTAAAGTAACAACTTGCTCTAGTTCATACCAGGAGATATATAGTGCACTGTACACACAGATCAATGAAAGTAGCAACTTGCTCTAGCTCATACCAGGAGATATATAGTGCATTGTACACACAGACCAATGAAAGTAGCAACTTGCTCTAGCTCATACCAGGAGATATATAGTGCATTGTACACACAGATCAATGAAAGTAGCAACTTGCTCTAGCTCATACCAGGAGATATATAGTGCACTGTACACACAGACCAATGAAAGTATAGACTTGCTCTAGTTCATACCAGGAGATATATAGTGCACTGTACACACAGATCAATGAAAGTAACGACTTGCTCTAGCTAATACCAGGAGGTATATAGTGTATTGTAAACACTATATCTGACCAAAATGAGACAGATGAGCTAAAGCAAGTGTGTGTATATATATATATATATAGTTAGTTAGTGGTTGGTAAAAAATGTTGGCTCTGTAAAAGTCGGAGTTTTAAAATATAGGTAGGCTCTACATCTGTGTTAGTACTGATTTCTGTTTTTAAAATGTCACAATTGTAAGTAGACTTATCAAGAGTACTTTTTTCACGTATTGAACAATTTTATAAGTCCGTGGGTCGTACGTAGCTCATTGCTACAGTTCATATTATTCGCCTTTCTTAGCTATCCCTAGCTATCTCGGTGATGTCAGGGCTCATATATGGTGCCCCCATGCAACGACTTGATGAGGGATTTTTATGATTTAAGGACCAGGACGTGCTGCTACTTGGAGTGATCTTATACGTGTACAGTCCAATTTTCATAGAAAATACCTTATACTACGGACAAATTACTTGATCTTCTTTCACGTATTCCTTAGTTGGGTCTTATAATCTGTAATTTTCATTTTTGATAAATATTATAAACTCGATTTTAGGCCTGTCTACGACAGGATTATAATATTAATCATTCTAACAAAACCTAACATTCAAATCAATTGAAAATCTTATGGATGTTTGTACTTTGTAAAAGAGTAATTTTCTGTAAGTTATTAGTGACAGTAGATTCCTAACTATCTGACCTAAACGGGACTGACAAATGGTTAGGTAACCGAATTGTCATATATATGAAAATAATAAATCGAGGTGCAGTAAGGATATTATTCATATGAAATAAGAATTAGTAATAGCTACATTGTATAAATTATGCAATAAATTAGAAAGCTATTATTTTATTCATGTATACAGAACAAAGGATTTTAAATCAACGAAATGCAAATTTTAATATAACTAAACTCTAGTTTGCAAAATGCAAAAGTCACTGTTTAAGAAATTGGTGATTGAGGTTTGTTTCCCAGTTTTGCATCTTCCCTGCAATGAGGCCGTGCCAATACCATGTGTTATATATATTGGATAAAACGGAAGTTCGGAGAGTCAGGACTCTACTTTACGTAAAAGTGGATTATGAAAGTGAACTAAATAAACTATATTTTTATTAGATTAAAAAATAATCAAAAATCCGAGATACTTAGGATTTTCCCCCGTAGTTTGTACTTAGGTGAGAATGCCAGGCCTCCACCGTGGTTTGGATTCCACGTTAAACTGTAGGTCCTTCATTTCATCTCACAATCATCCTACCATTACACATAATTACACATTAGCGTAAGTGCGTATAGCCCGAACGGGTAGTAAGACGCGGTTCTAATAATAATAATAATAATAATAATAATAATAATATACCAAGATACTTTAATAATGTGCAAAGAACCTGCCTCGGTGGCGTAGTTAGCTAACGGGCTAGTTACGTGTTGAGCTAGACTGACTAGGATGGGAAGAAGAGGTTCGAATCTCGGTCGGGTGAACTGGGGGGTGGATTTTCCCTAAATGGTTTTTCACTCTACCTCCATACAAATGTGAGTTCACTTCCTCAAAATTCAACCTTCCCAATTCCTAACACATTAGCATAATTAGTAGTACTAAGCATATAGCTCGAATGGGTATAAATGAGTGGTGCTATAATTTTAATTGTGCAAAGGTTCATTCAGCTTTTTAGATCATCTAGGGGTTTCTGAGAGGTGCAGCCACATGTGCGCGCACACACACACACACACACACACACTAGGAATTTTTATTATGTAGAATTGTATAAAAGAGCACTCACTAATAATATCAACTTAATGAAAGTAAAACGTTTGTATTTTCTAAAAGACGCTTTATTATAAAATTGGGTTGTATTTCACGCCCCTTAATACCCGCCCGTAATAGATAAGCATATACTGGAAGAGCTAAGCGAATGTTCATCACGCTTGAATTTTAAAGCCTTGTGGTTGAATTCTGATTGATCGCGGTTCTCATGGTTTTTCTACCTTTCTTACGCGACCCGCATCGTTGGGTACGAGGGTTAGGGCATCAACCTCGTCTGGTATTGTTTGTTGGGGGAGGGGGAGGGTGGGCTCAAATCTCGGCCGGGTGTACTGAGGGTGGGTTTTCTTCTTCTCCTAAATCACTTTACACTCTCCCTTCATGAAAATTCGGATTACATGTTCATCATGAGGTTTATTTGGAAGCCTGTACTAGATTAATGTAACTTTCCCTTGCCGGGATACTCTATAATCATCCCATGTGGAGGACATGGTATCGTCACCGGACGTATGAAAACAAGCTCCATTGTTTTGCCGCGCTGATTATTGTTCATCTTTTGATGTGCAATTACACCCATTTTCTCCGGGTTGAATTTAATTTGGAATTTGAATGTAATTTGTCTTCTTCTGATCATTTTTTCCTCTTTTTTTTAGTGTTTGTACATGTATGTATCTTTGAAGTCAATGTCATATAATTTATAACGTGCACGTGTTGGTTAGATAATTCGCGATATAATCTTGAACTTATTTGGGTGGTGGGGGAAGTTTAACACTTATATATGTCCACAAATAACTTAAAATTGCTTCATTTGGATAGATTTAATTTTAAAATTTAGCATTATTATTATTAGCACCACGTCTTACTACCCGTTCAGGTTATACGCACTAAAATTTAGCAAAAATACTCTGATAATATTAAAGTATATTTTTTGTGGCCATTAATTAGGTTAGCTAATTTCTTGAACGTTCTAAACTTCACATTGTAATGGATGAACATAAAATTGCAATCAAGCCATAGTGATTTATTTAAAAATAACTTTTAAATTTTGAGTGACATAAAGAATTTTTGAACAGTGTCGCGTTCAAAAGGAGAAAATTTATTGAAATTTCTTTTTGAGGATAAGGATTTTATTTATCACAATATTACCATTTTTTAATGTATTAATGAACTTAATATTGCGGTGATCCCACGATGTGGCCAGGTAACGTGAAAAAAAATCACTTAATTTTTTTATATTTTTTTTAGAAGTTAATAAATTTGTGACCCGAACCAACGGGTATGCGTACAGAGGTGTCAGTCTTGTCTGACCCAGTTTGCCATTTTTGGAGAGGTTTGTTGGGGCTCTGATCCCAGCCGGGTGATTTTTCTTAACTAGTTTTCCATTCTCTCGCTCACGAAAATGCTGATATACCTCCTCAAAAATTATTATATATATATATATATAATGGTTAGGTTTGTGTTTTCTAAAAGGTGCTCCAATTGTCTATTTGTCCTTATTTTATGTAAAATTACATTTATACGATTCACACACACAGGCATATATGTGTATTATATATAAATGTGTGTGTGTGTGTGAATTCAATATCTTAGTTTTCTTACGGATGTACATTTTAAAGCATATTTTAATTTAAAAAATAGGCCAGCCTATATTATCTGCCTTCCACATTGAACATATTTTACATTGTTATAAGTAGGCCTATTATTGTAGATCTAGTAACTTTTACTTTCTGTGAGATATGTCGATTCATAAGAAAATTGGTGTAGAGTCGCATTCTTTTGTTTTGTCCTTAACAAGAGTGTGCGATTCGAAACTCGAACCAGTAAAATAAACAACAACAAAAACGATACACCAGTGAAATCCCTTGTTATCTCGTGATTTGAGAAACGACTCCTGTTGCACTTGTACCCGAGGAGAATGGCTGGTACCTTACCGGTAGACTCGCTAACGGTAGTAACAGTTAGTTTACACCACACGTGTGTGTGGTCCGCCCAACAGTTGCGGTTTCAGCCCGGCCGGGCGAGCACGAGATGTTTTATACATACCCGCATCTTCAAGTTAGTTTTACGACTCGTACAAAATGGCCACTACAAACCAATTTTCATAGTAAGTGCCTTTTTAAAATAGAAACTTTTTTTTTGCGTACAAAATTAATATCATCTTACCCTTTTATTAATGTTATTTAGTAGGTATTTAATATTAATTATATCTATCAAAAGTGACAGCGGCAGATAATATGACTAGATGTGTGAGTACGTGAAAAATTATATATATATTTATTTTAACACCCGTTCAGCCCTTTATATGAAAATTGCACAGCATATTGTGCCATCTGAAATCATTTAATGAATTTTTTTTTAATTATCCCCCTCTCCCAACTACATAGCCCTAACGAGTGGTTAGCTTATTACGACTAGGTTGTGTCGAAGTTACATCGACACGCGGCGCTAAAAGAATTCTGCTCGTTGCTCTAGGGGTCCAATTTAAGGCAACATTTTTGCTCACTTCCTGTCATTAATAAAATACGAGCCCGGAGGCTTGGAAGAGTGCTCTTTATGTGTGTGTTTTTGGAGTTCGTTATAGTTTACGACTACGTAATAGTCCATATTTTTTTTAATACCCGTTCAGGTTATACGCATATGAACTAATTACGCTAATGAACTAGGTCTGATGAAGGTTGAATTTAGAGGAAGTGTACCGGCCGTTGCTTGGGGGCGGGGGGGAGTGGTAAAACCATCCTAAGTACACCCGATTGAGATTCGAATCCCTATCTCCTTGTTACAGGCAGTCTATTATAATAGAGTTTTTTTAAAGTTTAATTCCTTAATTTTTTTAAGCTCAATAAACTTTAATATACACCTAATAGCTTTTTTTTTTCTTTTATAGATAATTTGAAGATAAAATAAAACTTTAGTTTGTAATACACATATTTTTTAAGGTAAAACTTTAATTTTACTTCTTGAGGTTAACTCTAAAAAAAATTTAATTCCATATTTCCGTGCCACAAAACTCAACAATATGACGCCTCCAAATGTGTGAGTTTCACCAGCTAAAATATTTAAAAATCATAGACAGGATTTTGTTTGGATACAACACTTTTTTCTTTCTTTCTCTCACACATAAATAAGTATTTTTAAGTCCTGGATAAACACTAGGTAGATTAACTCATTTGGTAGAATTTTAATAAAACCAACAAATCCGTTTACCAAGCGTTTTCCCCCTTTCTATTAGCACCGTTTGGGTTGTACTCTTATGTACTAATTACGTTAATGGTTTTAGGGATTAAGAAGATTACATTTAGATGAAGTGTACCCGCACTTGTGAGGAGGTAGAGGGGGAAACAATATTGGAAAAAGCATTCTTAGTACAGGACGACTGAGATTCGAACCTCAACTTTCGCGTCATCGGCAGTTAGTGTAAGACATGGTGTTACCCCTTAACTTCACCAGAATAAATAAATACATTTAAATAAATGAGTAAGGCTAGTATTACAATTGACTACCATCAACACCCGTACCGGTGGTCATGTGGTTTGGATGTAGAGCATACTTAATTTTTTTTCACCAATGGGGGGAGGGGGGAGGGAGATCAAGCTTCGAAACTTGGTTGGGTGTACTGAGAAGTTATTTTTCATAAACTGCTTCTCGATCTCCCTCCATATAAATGCGGGCACATCTTTTCTCATCCATATTTTTATGCCTACAAAATTAGCGTGTATATATATATATATGTGTGTGTATGTATGCACGCATGTATGTGTGTGCTCGCAGTCCGAATAGGTAAGGAAAAGAGATATGGGGGGGGGGGGAGGACATTCATTGACGTGAAGAGATGGATTCGAATTCCAGCAGGATGTTTTTAAGGATGGTTTTCTATCAAATTTAGTCGTCGATATTTTTATTTTTTTAATATCTAGATATTCCGTCTGTCTGCCTCACTTTTTGGTATTTGCTCCCCCTTAATCTTACCCTTTGTGGACAGTCTCTCTCCCTCTCCTCCCCCCTCCACCTTCCGAATGAAGGTGAAACTTGGTCGTTTCACATCTCCTCTGCAAACATCCCGCGCGTCACGTGTACAGTCGACAGTCGAAGACGGTGAAGATGGTTTCTTTCGACCATGTACGAGCCACACAACTTTGGGAACAAACTCTTACCCCGAGTTTGTGTAGACAGGAAGAAGACTTGTATGTCTCTATCCCCCGGAAACGGAAACTGCTCTCTAAGTAAATTTGGACCGGATCACGAACCGGACACCGCTCTCCTTCCTTCAGGTTTCGGCCAAGAGGTTCCAGAATCGAGTGAACTTGACAATAATAGGACCTGTTTATTCAGCTATGCCCATCTCGTCGTCCGTTCGGGTTACCCGCAAATTGTACCACACTAGCTTGATTAAGGACTCAAGATCAAGAATGTGGACTTTAGTGGAAATACGTTAGCACCCACCATTAATCAAACCCTCAACTAGGATCACCTGACTGGGATTCGAGCTCTAGTCTTTTATGTCAGAGTAGATTGCACTAGTATCTTTTGTTGTTGTTTTTACCTCGTTTGTGCCTTCCGTTAAAAGTGGATCTAGTTTGTGTCTTCAGTTCCAAAGTAACTTAGTTTATGCCTTCTATTCCAGGTTAGTTTAACTTTCCCCTTCCGTTGCAAATTGACTTTGTTTCTCAACTTCTAAGCTGACACTATTTGTCCCTTCCGTTTCAAGCTGACCTCATTTGTGCCTTGCATTCCAAGTTGATCTATTGTGTGCCTTCCGTTCCAAGTTATTCTCAACTGTCCCTTCCATTTCAAGTTGACCTTATTTGGTGCCAAATTCTAAGTTGACGTCATTTGTGCATTCTATTCCGAATTGACCTCGTTTGTGCTTTCCGTCCCAAATTAACGTAGTTTGTGGTTTTCATTTCAAGTTGATATCTTTTGTGCCTTACATTCCAAACTGACATCGTTTGTGCCTTCCGTTCCAAATTGAACAACCTGCTTCGATGAGGGAATGTATTTGGTTGCCATCATCTCTTTATTTCATCTCCACAGAAAGGACAGGTTCAAACTTATAATATTGAGCCGGCTGTTTCCAATATCGAAGTTCTCGAGCGCCCACGATGTTTTGAAAAGGTCGATCCACGGCTACTCAAACAAAGTATGATTAAAGCTGGTTGGGTGGCCCCATTATGTTTAAACTTGTTTACAAGTGTTCAGGGAATGTGTTAGTCTCAGATTTCTCTAAAATCACTCCTGTATTCCGCATTTCTCTCTCTCTCTCTCTCTCGTCCACCCTTTACCACTTATCCCTGATGTTATATTAATGTGTGTTGTGTGCGTATGGCAAACATTGCTCCGAACTAATGGCCTACCTGTGCGCGGCTATGTTATGGTGTGGTAAATAGTTGTTCAATCGATTGAAGGCTATGTTATTATAAGCTGTTTTTGTGCTGAGCAGCTGCTATTTAATGTCGCAATATTATTGAGGAAATAATTTGATATCATTTACTGAGGAAACATTAACTTTAATATTTTCCCAACAACAAAAATAATCTTGGTATGTCAATAAATAGCTAAACGTGCATTTATAGTGTTTTTTGTACATCTGTTTTGTTTTATGAAATAGAGAATGTGGTTTGAATTTATGGTATGTTCGCGGTCCTATAAATCATCAAGCTTGCAATAGATTGCCAGTAACAGGCGGGTCGAAATTCGGATCTCGGCCAGGTAACCGTTTAACGACACATTTTACCCGCACCTGAGACATGAAGATAAAGGTGCTTATCTCGTTTTGTCTGGTTTCCAGGTAACTAGGGGACAAGGTCTCAAATCTTGAATGGATGTATAGAGGTAGTTTTCTCTAAAGTGTTCGCCACTCACGGTCAACAAGAATGTAGGTACACTTTTGCTAAATTTGACCTTACTTGCCCTCTTCCCCATCAGTGTAAGTATGCTGGTAATCTGGATGGCTAAAGGTGCATGTGGGGATTTTATATATTGTTATTAATAGTAAAAATAATAATAATAATAAGTTATTTAATGAGAACTTTCTTAACCGACTGATTATATCAGCACACGGCTTATAAACTAAACCTTGATTTTTTTATAGGAATCATACTACCTACCACCAACATTGATTGAAAGTCTCTAAAATTTGGCATTCTAGAAATATGTTTTATTTGATTTATCCATTAAAAATTTCATCTAGAAATGAATCAAAAAGCCTCCACAAATATTAATTCCTCGTGGATTACCTTATAGTTTCTTTTCACATTATAAATTAAACGGACTAGGAATGTAAAAACAATATTGTAATAATTTGATTTCCGTCATTTTGGCTACATGAGCTTACAATCTTCAAATAACGCGCGTTCTATGAAAATCAAACTATAGCTTAAATATATAATACACACAACGACCAGCCCCCGGCCGTTAATTCACCACTGTGAAAGGGGAAACGCAAATTTCACCAATGATAATTTTTTCTGTCATGTCGGGAATCGAACCCGGCACCCTTTGCACTCTACCGACTGAGTTGTGATGTTACAACTTTATTTTACTAGTTTAATATAACTACACTGTTTATGCATTAAATGATGTGTTTAAGTGTGCGGTAACATATTTGTACATACAGTAGCCCCATGATTTGTTTGGTGCTGACTGACAGCTGACTTCTGACAGTCAACGTTTAGGTATATACCTAAATTTTGACCGTCAGAAGTGACAGCTGCTAAACAAATGTTTTTGCAGATCATATGGTTCGGCGTAGGGATGCATAATTTGACCTGGTAACTTTTCAAAGCTATTAGCTGTCAACTGTGAGTTGTCAGTCGGCACCAAAGAAGCCATGGGGCTACTGTAGTTCCATTTAGATAGGTTTGAAAGAGGTTCAGCTTATCACGAAAGAACTACAGTAAAATCAATTTTAAAATAAATATTAAACTAGTTGTGAAAAAAAGCATTTCCTTTAATTTTTATTTTACAGAATTATATTTTCCCGTGTTGTAATATTTAATGCGGAATGAAATGATCTGAAGTTACAGTGCATATTATATAATTCAGTGACTGGCACAAAAAGCATTGGCCTACTAGAGTTAGGCTAATTGAAAGCTTCCACCATGAACATATCGACAAATTTAATATTCAAACAATCACCCCAATATAATTGCTAAAAAAATTCCTATTATATTTTTTTTTACGGTTCACATTGACTAGCTAAAGTTCGTTCACGGTAGGAGTTTACCTCTGAAAGGCCTTTTTCCCTACCAGAAATCTATTATATAGTAGGATATTGGTAGGAAAAAAGACCTTTCAGAGGTAAACTCCTACCGTGAATGAAGTATAGTTATCCTCTCTATGAAATGGGTTTCGTGTGTGGTTGAGGTTGCGTGGCATTATTTCTGTACCAGTTGGGAAAAACACCCTCATGTATTATTATAAAAAACATTGCTCAAGGCATTTCGTTAACATTCCTGTTTGTCTATGTACACATACAATAAGCTGGTGAATCCAAACTTGTATTTTTGGGGTAACTCATTCCACACCCCACACCCTACACCCCCTTTTTTTTAACGCTTTAACGTGCACTTTCTAATCACAGGCTTACAAACTAACTATACAAATATAAACTTTTTTTCGTTGTACGCTTAGATGTTGGGTTAGTGGCAAGTTAACATACGGGAAAATAAGTGGTGTATTTCGACCATCCTCCCCTACCCTTCTTTCTGACTACCCATCTCGTATATCCACATTTAGCTACGCTATTGGCTTAGGCATTATAAAGAGAGGATTAAGAGAAAATATATCTGAATTCACTTTGAGGGAGAGTGGTAAGATATTTAGAAGAAGAAAAAAAATCGCCGTTAATAACACTCGGCTTTGAATCTAGCCCGGCCTCAGCACCGCTCACTGACAAACCAGACTAGACGAGCTTGTCAAATTTTCCGCGTGTCCACCTATGCACAAAAGAGTTATACTCCTCATAGCATGGAAAGGGGATAGAAAAATCAAATGTGGAACACCCCTTCTCAAAGTGTTCGATAGGAATATGAACCTTGTCACTGACAATACAGTTTATGGCGAGCCCTACTACTTTGATCACGTGACCATGAGGGGTGATACTACAATAAGATTTAAAAAAAAAACGAAATGCAGTACAAGGTAGCCTATCAAAAGAGGTATTTTAAAACTGTCTTTATTAGTCTATGGACAAAATTTTAAAAAACATGGTATTTAAATTGTATTTCCAACACTTTTGCTCAAGTAAAGAAGTTTCTCTTTCTACGTGATATATATATATATATATATA
>CABFVX010000456.1:75370-89091 GCA_902151425.1 Timema shepardi
GGGCTGTTTTCCTAAATGGTTTTCCACTCTCCCTCCACGCAAATGCTGGTACACTTCCTATTTGCATAACCTTCCTAATCCCTAAAACCATTAGCGTAATTAATATATAAGCGTATAACCCGCACGGGTTGTAAGATGTGGTGCTAAAAAAAGTATGTGTTTACCTGGAAAAAGTAGCCCTCTTTGGCTTTACACTCGGACTATAAATAATAATTTATTATTATTGAGCTATCAAAAAATTATCAGTAGGTACGTAGTTTGCGTAACTATGCGGGCCGAGAAGCGCTATTGCTATATTCAGCCCGAATTGCGGTGTTTCGTTTCAGTCGTGGTTTCGCTTTGTACCGTTTCGTGGGCCCGCGGAATTATTTGCGAGTAATGTTCTCTTGTCCGGTCCCTCCCTACACACACACACACACACACACACACACACACACACACACACATACACACAGCCTATCCCCAACCAAACCCAGCACACATCCTCCCCACTGTTGACACTTCCGCCGCTGGACCGGAGTGATCGGTCCGGTTCTCGACGCTTGTAGGTTTCGTTGGTCCCAGATTTGACTCGTTGATACAGTCCAATTTTTATAGAAAGGGTCTTGTATTACAACTAAAAAAAGTCATGGGATCTACTCCTGTCACTTGGAAGGGATAATCTCAATATCTATGAATAAAAATAATAATTTAGTGAAATATTACCTACGATAGGCTAAAAATGTGTGCAGCGCATTCGTATTTGAATGATTACTAGAAATATTCCGCGGTGACGGTGGTGGACAAAGCGACAAAGTTTCTTGCTAATAACTACACTTTGTCCCTGTTAAAACATAATGAAGATTTGTGCACAATGCTTAGCTGTGAAGACATTCTAAAAAGGTCAAAAGCGGCCTTTTCAGTGCAGTTTTGTTGGTGCGAATTCACGATTTCGAGCCAACTTTATCACAATGTGTTGATGGAAACTTTTAACGTTAACAGAAAACAATTAGGTTAGTATTCTCTAACAAAAACCTTCGTATGAAAATTGAACTTTACCACCGTTGAAAAATAAACATGATGTTTAATGGAAAGAGGACAACACCCATTCTCTACAATTGAAAAAAAAAAGTAGCAAGAATAATATTTTATCTACATCTAAAACCTAGCAATTTAGGGTCGATGTAAATATAAGTTGAGATAAATCTTTTCAACACCTCTCGCCCCGGTGGCGAAGTTTGCTAACGCACTAGTTTCGTATTGAGCTATACTGCTGAGGACGGTGAGATCGAGGTTCGAATCTCGCTCTAGTGAACTGGGATAGTTTTTCCTAAATGGATTTCCATTCTCCCTGCACGCAAATGCGGGTTAACTTCCTCTAAGTTCAACCTTCCCTATTCCTAATCAATTAGCGTGATTAGTGCTTAGGCGTATAACCCGAATGGGTAGTAAGACGCCTTTCTAAGTATCATTATTATTAATATTATTATTACTACCTCCTATTAAAATTATATAATTTTCAGAGCCACTCAATATATTAATATTAATATTTTTATTAATTAATTAATTTAGCACCGCGTCTTACAACTCTTCCGGGTTATATGCTTAAGTAGTAACTACGCTAATGGATTAGGAATTGGGCAGGTTTGATTTAGATGAAGTGAAACCTCATTTGCGTGGAGGGAGAGTGAACAACCATTTAGGAAAAACCACTCCCAGTTCACTCGACTGAGATTCGAACCTCAATTTCCCCGTCCTCGGCATTCGAGCTCAACACGAATAGCGCGTTAGCTAACTACGCCACCAAGGTGGGTTATATATTAATATATAAAATCTGGCTTGGAATACGTTGACATAGGAGTTTTTTGGTTTTTTCTTTCTCCAACTATTCTTACTAACCATCCAGGTTTTCGCACACGAGTAAGGAGGATACGAATAAGGTAGAATATGAAATATATCTGTATTTGCGTGGAGAGAGAGTGGGAAACAATAGTAAAAAAATTCCATTAGACTCGAACCATCCTGCCACAATCAAACCAGACCAGATGATGTTGACACCTTAGCCCACGTATCCATAGATGCGGTTAACAAAATGTTAAATATAAACGTATACTAAACTTTCTAATCTTTAAATTCACTATTTTTTGTTGTTAAAATACTTTTCTCTCTCTCTGTGTGAAATATGTGTAGCATATCTTAATACACGCGTGATTGTGAATTTTTAAAAAACACAACTTTGTTTAAAACGTGACCTAGTTACCATCAAGTAAATTGAACAACGTAAAGTAAACTATTGAGACGATATTCCAGCTTCTAATGGTTAGAAAAATAAACTGCGTGCTCTCCATACTATAGTATTCGCCACAGACGTTGACCGCTCGCTTACTTGAAGTGCAGCACCCATACTGAATAAGCACACGGTTAAAAGTGTTAATTTTATTTTATCACAGCGTCTTAATTAATACCTGTCCAGGTTATACGCATACATTATAATTACTCTAATGGGCTAGGGATGAGGCGGGAAGCATTTATAGGTACCAGCAGTTACGTGCAAAGAGAGTGGGAAACATTTTTAGGAAAACCCCACCCTCATTATACCTGACCCGTATCCAAACCCCGAACTCCTCGTCTTAAGTAGGACAATATAACGCCAAGAGTGACTCCTTAAACTATTCAGGCAACTAAAGTGAGTAAAAGCACTAGTCTCGTCTTGTCTGGTTTGGCCGGTGACGTAGTGGTCGAGATTAGAATCTCGACAGGGTGAATTTTCCTAAAAGGTTTCCCACTCTCTCCACGCAAATTCGTATACACTTTCATCACTATACTCTACCTCCTTTAGTCACTCCTTATTTGTGTAGTTAGGCCTATGTTGATATCCCGGCCGTATAACGAGACGCACACAAACAGAAACAAACAGCTGTGAAGTTAATTGGCCTCCGGCACGTTTTCCAGACCATATCTTTGTTGGAGCGGGCCACTTAGTGTTGCGAATAGGGATGAAAAATAGGGGTGGAAATATTACCTGTGCACACGCACTTGATACGCATGTACACAAATTAACTCACTCACCAAATTTCACTACAAAAAAAATTATACATTTAATTTGTCGACGTCGTAGTAATATATTTTTCGATTATACATCTAATATAAATTTCTCATTTTTTAGAGTTTCAATTTTAACTACATAATTAGGCTTTACAATATAGCTACATATATATCTTTCAAACTTCTTATGCACGCCCCTTCTTAAAATGACGGCTGTTAAGAGAACTCATAAGTATTTTATTTTTTCTATTTAATTTGGTTTGGAAATAAGGGGTTGGGAACTTTGTTAAATTTTCAACCCAAAATAAGCCTTTATTTTACCAAACCATCATGCCCGTTATCATCAGCAATAACAGTAAATCTTGAGATGATACATTCCCCTCCCCCCCCTCCCATTCATATTTCCCTCAGCCCCTCCCCCTCTTTCCTCTGTTATCACGGTGGCTCGGTTTGCAACAGCTACAGCTATAATTTACATTTAAAATAAAACGCTACTTTTCGATTATTATTTTTTAACTCTTCTGCCAACCTGTGTGTACAAATTTTAACTGACATGCCCTTTACAGATTGAAATTTCAAGGACAAAAGAGAGTAATATATGTAAACTATTTTAGCATAACGGTATTGTAGCGGCGATGCAGTAGGAGAGCGACAGTTTCTCGTGGACATATCTGTAATTTAAAAGTTTACAATTAGATTAAAAAATCAAATTTTAACATAACTCTTATGGGTGATTAATATGTTCCTATCCCTCTCACAACAAACTGGACTACCAATCACGGGGGTATCGTGGTTCGAATCTCGGTTGGGTGTTCTGAGAGCATTTAATACAAAATGATTTTTCACTCTCCACCCACGTAGATGCGGGTCTATTCATATAAAAATTTGACCTTCATCCTCCTTAGCCCATTAGTCTAGTTAGCCCAAAATATCTTTCCCTTCCTCAAAATGTATTGTAAAATTATAGATTAATCTAATTGAATACTTTAAATAACATTTCGAAAAACTCTGCTCAATATTATGATTTTCTTTAGTCGCAGCTATATAGACTGAAGTGGCCCACCACAGTCAGCTTTTGTGATTAGTATAAGATCAAATTAAAAAAACAAAACAAGAGGGCAGCTTCGCGCCTGCCAGTAATAGCTCGTAGTACTTTGGGTAACAGAACCTCTCTTTGGCTTTTCTCAAAATCGTTCTGACAGCGCTGAGAGTGAGAGAGATATGGGTGGTGCAGAAATCGGTGTAAACAGCTCGTACGAGAGTTTCTGGCACGTGACGTGGTAAAACATGGCCGACAGCTTGTCTGGACACTGTTCTGAATACCAGGGTTTTATCTCGTACGCTGCAGACACGAGTTCTAGTCTACACCTTCACTGATGCTCTTTATAGCCTCGACTACAGTGTTTTTCAAAGTTATGGTGATGGAGGACCACCAAATGAAAGCTATGCGCGCTGAGAGACCGCCGAAGACCACGGAGTATATAAGGGGGGAAGGGGGGTTAAAAATCATCCAGATTTTTTTTAAAGCAATGTTAGGGTTAACACAAGATTATATTTTTAGCACCACGTCTTACTATCCGTTCGGGTTATACGCTTATGTATTTACTACGCTAAGGGTTTTAGGGATGAGGAAGGTTATATTTATAGGATGTTTACCCACATTTGCGTGAAGGAAGAGGGTTTAACAATTTTGAAAGAATCACCTTTGGTACATCTGACTGAGATTTGAACCTTGATCTCCCTGTCATCGACAGTATTGTTTACTGCGAGAGTAGTGCCTTGGACCATGCGGCCACCAAAGTGTGTTTTAATTTATTAAATTAAATGTTGTCATTATAGGACTATAGGTAATTAGATTGAATTAGTAAGTTTTGCGGTGACAACGGCTCAAATCCGGGCCGAATGTATGTTGGGTGGACTGAGTGAGCTGCCCAAAGTGGAAGGGCAGGCCAATCGAACTACGTCACTTGACCCTGTGTTACGTGTTTATAAAGTACACGTTGATTCCCTCAGTATCCAAGTAGAGCCGTCGATGTGTTTAAACTACGTTTCTTACTGACCTACACATAATACGACTGGGGTTCAAACCCTGAAAGTAGTCCTGAAAATACGACGTTGCCGTGCCCAGGGTTGTAGCTCGTTAATGCTAATGTATTCGTGGCAGGTAATTAGTGAGTGTTTCCCTCTCTGTGACCCCTCTCCTTTACTAGAGTGACAGCTCCAGCTGTTAATCGAGACAGGTTGCCATGGTTACCATCGTCCTCGACTCTACCTTGAGAGCTCTGCCCAAGTGGCCTACTTTAACAACTTGCGAGTGATATATCCCTCAAAACTTCACCCCCTCTTCCTATGTTTTCATTTACGTACTTTTCTACCCTATCCCCTAGTCCTCTATCCTCCTTTCACCCCCCTCTCCCCTTCCCGCAAACTTTTTAGATCCCCTCTTCTTCTATCTTCTACTCAACTGTGTCGTGCACGAGATTGTTAAATAATAAAAAAAAAAGTTTGTGACCAACATTATTATTTCTTCCATTTCATTCGTAACACTTTTTCATTTTTTCGATATCTTTCCTTATAATGTTTTTTTTCCCCATGCTCTCTCTGTCTATCTCACCTCTGTCTGCTATTCTTTTTTCGAATGCCACGCACGTTCGATTCAAATTGTTTTTTTGAGTGGTTTTGAACTAACTTGGTGGGGTAAACCTTTCGTTCATTCTCCATTTATTTAGGTTTTTTGTTATTTCGTGATTTATTCTTTGTTTTCATTTTATTTTTTTACTTGTTTTACGGTCGTGCAGGCTAGTAACGTTTCGGGCCCTTATACCACAGAGCAAGTGAGTAGTCTCTTGCCTACGTCAACTTTGTCCCAAGCCAAACGTATTATTGAGGCAGGTAATAGGTATCGTAACGTTTAGAACCACTCAAGTGATCGTTAGCCTCTCTTATTGTGGCGGTTGTAATTTTACCTCAGAACGTTCGTCTATATTTATAAAATACGTGAGTGATTTTAAAACTGAGTGACAATTATTATCTGTATTTTTTATTTAATTGCTAAAAAAAAGTGACCCGCCTCGGTGACGTAGTTAGCTAACGCAATGGTTTCGTGTTGAGTTGGACTGCTGAGGACAGGTAGATCGAGGTTCGAATCTCACTCGGGTGAACTGGGGGCAATTTTTCACTGTTCCTTCACGCATATGTGGGTTCAATTCCTCTGTATTCATCCTTCCAAATTCCTAACCAATTAGCATAATTAGTACGTAAGCTCATAGCCCGAACGGGTAGTAAGACTGTGCTAAGTATAAGTATAATAAAAAAATTGAATGAGAAAGTCATTCTATGGCTTGTAGTAGAATTTTTACTGGCCAATTAAATATATAATCTGGTTTCTCAGTAACAGGGAGGTCATAGTTAAAATCCCAACTGGATGTACTGGGAGTGGTTTTTTCCCCTGATTTGTTTCACACACTCCCTCCACGCAAATGCGGATACAAGTATTGTAAATTTTACCTTTCCTTGTTCCACCTTATTAACATAATAAAATGCGTATAACATAGTCGGGTGTGGCGGGATGAAAATATACACAAAAAAAACATTCATGTAATTACTTTAATAACATATAATAAAGTTTGCTTTTCCAATAAAATGGTACAGAAGAAACAAAGAAGTCTACATTAAATTTTCAAAATAGAGTTGATTCGTCACTGGAGTGGCGATAACTGAACGCTAGCAGAAGATTTGTATTTCAAACACTAGTTGAAAGTAACTAATGTTAACCTATATGTGAAGAATAATTATTTTCTTAGTGATACTATGTTACTTATCACAAGTGTTAATCCCTTCTAATAATACTTCCCTAAGTATTACTGTATAATTGAATTTTTCGTAATCCATTGAAATAACAAAATATATTAATTAATCTATCATGTTTTTGCTTTTGCGGTTGTGGTAACAAGATATATTAAATTGCATGAAATAATAAATTAAATATATTATATTCACACGTGTAACCTTTTATAAATGGCCACCAAAATAAGTACATGTGCTTTTATAACTTATTGGACGAGCCATACAAAGTATTAATTTCAAAATAAAACGTTTTTATTTGGTAAACAGATGCGTATAAACACAACCTAACACCGTTTGTTTGACGTCATCAGCGACCGTCGTTTCGTCTGTTTCACCATTTTCATTTGTGAAGTGAAGAAGCAATAACAATTATTTTTTAAGTGAACCACAGAAAAAAACCCATCCAAACTGTTTTCATAAATTCGTGTTTCAATAATGTAAAAGGTATAAAAGAAAAACCTAATTAAAACGAATGTTTTATAATGAATCCGTTGACTCCCTAAGGTTACAACCCAACATATGGTTTGGCGAGAGGATAATTTAAGAGTATAACTTGTAATTTTGCTCGCCGTCATCTATCACCAGGAATGAATCGACTTTATTTCGGTTGACTTTTTATTTTTACCTTTACATATGGGGGTAAAGATTCACAATTAAGAAATTATACTAAATACATTTTGTTGGCTCTGACTTGAAGAATACATATTTATTAAAAATAAATAAATTACAGAGTAAAGCAAAAAATTATGAAATTACAGCATCATAATGGAAAATTAAACCGGATTAAATGTTTAAGGAAATGTATTTGTGGAACGTCATTATTCTTGTGAAAGTTAATTTTGTATTTTATTTGACAAGTGTACCCTCACCATTTGGCCTTGGATAATTTAAATTGCATATAGACAAAAATATGCTGATAAAAGTAAATGGTATGGAACTCCGCACGGACTTTCTCGCTCTATTGTTTGAAGATGGAGATATTTACTCAAAACTCGTAATAAATGTGAAACGAAATAATATACACTAGCGAACCCAAGAATAAATTAGTCCAGGTTTTAAATTTTATAATTTTGTTTTTAAAGAATTAATGTTCTCATTTGTATGTTTGGACCAATAAAAAAGATCAATGTTGTGTCACCAAGGGTCAACACTTTGTATTAAAATCTCAACTTCCAGTTAAAATTTTCGACATTTTATTAAATGTTGTGAATCTTCATGCCATCGCAATGCTATTACATTCCTCATTTATAAATTTTGACCAATAAAACATGTAGATATTGACTTCTGAGTCTAAAATATATATAAATCATTGTTGTACAAACATTTCTCCTAAGAGATTTAAGGAAAAACAACATAAACTTTTAAATACTTATTTATATTTAATTACTCTATGACATTGGACAATTATTGCGTTAAACTCAAGTAGTATATCTTTACAACTAAAGCTCACAAAATTGTATTAGTATATTTGCCAATATCTCAGATAATTTTGAATTTATAAAAATATCTTTCATATACAAGTTTTTTTATTTTAATAGTACTACAGTTTTTCAAAATTAGGTTATTTAGTATCTCAAATAGTTGCGGAGATACGGAAGTTTCTGCTTCTACCCTAAAAGTCATTTTCACGGTAAGATGAAAATAGCCATCTTATTTATAACCTTAATCAACACCTAGATACGAATTTTAATCATTATCGTTTGATACGATTTTGATCAATTCTATTTTTACTCTTTTCACCCTTTCTTAAACTACTCTTAATTTTAAGTTTAAACAGACACACAGACAGACGTCATTGTAACGTCCACTTTTAGAGTTTGTGGGGGTCTTGAGACGTTGACATCTATCAACATTTCAGGTTAGATTTTCTTTTGCGGTCGTAATACCTTTACTTTTTGTGTTCGAAAAGTTTATATATATATATATATATATATATATATANGTATAGCTTGACATTTATTGGTTTTATAATAATATTCTTCTTATAAAATATTGTTACTATAAGGAGGCCTACATATTTGTAACAATAAGTAATTTCATATTTCAAATAGCTTAGAAGATATTATAAAAAAGATAATTTACGCATCAGACCGGAGCCCTTAAAGTCATTTTGCATAAATATAGAGAAAAGCCATTTTGTTTGGAATATGTATAAATGTTTAGAAATTAAATTTAATCAAAATCGTTAGAGCTGATTATGAGAAAATCAACTTTTCCTCTTTTTACCCTTCAGTAAACTACCCTAATTTTAGTGTTAGATATCCAATTTCAAAAACTCCTCGAGGCAACCCTATGAAAGCCCTAGATACCAAGTTTTAGCCCGATCGGTAAAATCGTTTAGGCTCTAGTTGGAGGTACAGA
Organism: Timema shepardi; assembly: GCA_902151425.1. Classification (NCBI taxonomy): domain Eukaryota; kingdom Metazoa; phylum Arthropoda; class Insecta; order Phasmatodea; family Timematidae; genus Timema; species Timema shepardi. The sequence goes on from CABFVX010000456.1 coordinate 84,602, forward strand.
TAGACAGACAGACGAAAAGGCAAAAACAACTTTTTTTATTCGGGAGGACGAGTTCGGTTTTTTCGACGATCACAATACTTTCTCTACCTGTATGATAGCGAGAAAGTAAAAATACTAAAAATAATTACTTGACATGAAATAAAACTAGGCCTACATACTACACGCTCGATTTTTTAAGTTGCCCTTTCCAAATTAGAACCAGCTAAGGTCGAAGCTCGGACTTTGCATTTCGATGTCCAACTTCACAAAACACACAGTACAACATTAATGACTACTCAGGACTATTTGTGCTTCTCTGTGTTGCTTTTAAGCTATTCCAGACACTTTCACATTCAAAACCACTTTGTATTAATACTTTCACTAGCTTTTTGCCTCACACCTCGAGTCGCATGCGCGAAATCTTTCCGACACACGGTCTAGATGTAAGTATCTGCCGCCATATCTAATACAGTGCCTGAATGGCTGTGTATTAAATATGAAAATATCAAATCCCATTAATCACCGAGGGTGGCGTGAACAAGCCACCGAGGTCACACTTACACGATAAAATATACGGACTTGTACCTTAAAAATAAGTTGTGAACACCGATCCTGGATAAGGTATGGATGAACTCAGATAAATTATTGCAGGTGCATTGGAATGTGAAAAATGGTCTAAAAAGTTCATTGGGAACCCGGAGGATGTTATTTCCGCTTCCCCAAGCCTTTCAAACAAAATTTTTTTTTTTTACTTTGCTTCGGTATTATTTTTTTAATGTATAGAGATGTAGAAAGATAAGGAAATAAAAAATGGCTCAAAATACATAAACTATTGCTTCAGTAGATACGCTACATGTCACCCTATATCCGGAAATCTTGGCACTATCATCGCTAACGGTGGCGGCCGTTCGGTCTGTATATCTCGCTTGAGGGTTGGCGTCATAGAGTTTGTTTTAAGTAGACACGCTTAATTTGATTTTATAGTTACACTAATATGTGATTTTTACTTTCTCGCTATCTTACAGGTAGAGAAAGTATTGTGATCGTCAAAAAAAATCGAACTCAAGATTTTGATCAGTCTTGACGTTTCATGACTCCCCGAATCCAAAAAAAGCGGTGTTTGACTTCACGTCTGTCTGTCTGTACCTCCAACTAGAGCCTAAACTACTTCACCGATTGGGCTAAAACTTGGTATCTAGGATTTTCATAGGGTTGCCCCGAGAATTTTTTTGAATTGGATATCCAACCCTAAAATTAAGGGTAGTTTACTGAAGGACAAAAAGAGAAAAAGTCGATTTTCTCAAAATCGGCTCTAACGATTTTGATTAAATTTCAATTCTAAACATTTATAAATATTCCAAACAAAATGGCTTCTCTCAATATTTCGGCAAAATGACTTTAAAGGCTCCGGTCTGATGCGTAAATTATATTTTTTATAATATCTCCTAAACTTTTGAGATATGAAATTACTTATTGTTACAAATATGTAGGCCTCTTTAAAATACAAATATTTTATAAGAAGCATATATTTATAAAACAAATAACTTTCAAGCTATACGTAAATATATATATATATATAACTTTTTAATCATAAAAGGTAAAAGTATTGCAACCGCAAATGAAAATCTAACCTGAAATGTTGATGGATGTCGACGTTTCAAGACCTCCCAAACCCCTAAAAGTGGTGTTTGCAATGCCGTCTGTCTGTGTGTCTGTTTGAACTTAGAATTAAGAGTAGTTTAAAAAAGAGTGAAAAGAAAAAAAATATTCTCTCAAAATCGACTCTAACTATATTGATTAAAATTATTAAGATACACCGGCTCTTTTCATTTTACCATGGAAATGAATTTTAGGTTATTTCATAGAAGCAGAACTTTCCGTATCTTCGCAACTATTTGAGATACTAAAAACCTTGTCGTTGCAAAATTATAGTACTATTAAAAATAAAATCTTTTATATGTAAGATATTTTTATAAAACCAACAGTTTCTTAGATATTGGCAAATATATCAATACAATTTTGTGAGCTTTAGTTGTAAAGAAAATAAATACTACAGTAGCCCCATGGCTTCTTTGGTGCTGACTGACAGCTCACAGCTGACAGCTAAAAGCTAAAAGCTTTGAAAAGTTACCAGACCAAATTATGTATACCTACGCTGAACCATATGATCTGCAAAAACATGTGTTTAGCAGCTATCACTTCTGACGGTCAAAATTTAGGTATTATACCTAAATGTTGACTGTCAGAAGTAAGCTCTGAGCTGTCAGTCAGCACCAAAGAAGCCATGGGGCTACTGTACTTAAGTTTTAACGCAATAATTCTCCTTTGCCATAGAGTAATTAAATATAAGTCAGTCTCAAAAAGTTAATATTGTTTTTCCTTAAACCTCTTAGGAGAAACGCTTGCGCAACAATGATCTATATCCATTTTAGACTCAATAGTCAATACTTACATTTTTTATTGGTAAAAATTTATAAATGAGGAATTTAATAGCAATATGATGGCATGAAGATTTGCAACACCCAATAAAATGTTGAAAATTGTAACAGGAAGTTGAAATTTTAATACGAAGTGTTGACCCTTGTGGACCCAACATTGATCTTTTTTTATTGGTCCAAACATACAAATGAGGACATTAATTCTTTAAAATCAAAATTATAAAATTTGAAACCAGAACTAAAAAGAGTTTTACATAAGTATAGTGCAATTTATGCTTGGGTTTGCTAGTGCTAGTGTTCGTTTCACATATATTACGGGTTTAGAGTAAATATTTCCATTTTCAAACAATAGAGCGAGAAAGTCCTTGCGTAGTTACGTACAATTTTTTTTAATAACTACCATATCATTGAAATGATGGCATTTGAAAGGAAACTTTTGAAGGTGGGAGTGTGTGTGTTTGGGGGAGAATCGGACAAGAAAAGATCAGTATTTTTTCAGTATTTATAGCAAAATATATTTTGAATAAATAAAATATAGCTATAGTATAAATATAGTGTTTAATTTTCTCCACATGGTGCTATCAAGAATTGTTGAATATCTGTCATGAGTATAGTGGAATTACATTATTTAATATAAATACATTTAATGTGAAAAATGCTATTTATTTTCAAATTAATACATTTTTTATTACATATTAATCATTTGGTTGCCTTGATCCATATAATAGATTATAATATATTATACCAATTGGAAACAATACGTAAATGTATTTTTTTTAGGATCTACGGATTGTTAGAACCTTTGCTCTATCTTATTTTGCTTAGCTTAAATCCGGCACTGTTAGAAGAGTAATCTTAACATAACTGCTGAAGCAATGTTTTGTATATTTTAGCCCAAAAAACTTTTGTTATAAAAACTGCAAAAATCTTAGCATAAATTGCGTCCCCCGCCCCCCATCGGACAGTTTTGATTGACACTTAACATCACTTATAAAGCTCGAAAGTAGTCAAAATATTATAGAAATATAATTATTATTAATGATCATGTCAGCTGTAACATAAAATGTAAAAGTTTGACCGTCTATTTGGGTAAGTTGTTAGGCGGTTTCGACCACTAGTCTAAGGTACCCTGGTTTGATATTTAATGATGTTGACAAATATACAGTCTAATTTTCATAGATTAAAGCTAGAAAATCTACTAAATTTACTTTCACATATTCATTCGTTGAGTCATGAATTTCCAGTTGTCACTTTTGATTTATCTTCTGTTATAAATACGTCAAAAATGATACATTTAATAGATTATAATGTTATAATTGTCAACTGAAAATATTAATTTGTATTTTTTTTAGATGACTTTCCTATAAAAAAGAATGAACCTGGATCAATTGTTGCACTGGACTGTATTTAATACTTGAACTATGATTTTTCTTGCCATCCCATTAATATATATTTAGGCACCAAGCCTCAGTGTGTCGTTTTGTATGCGGTGACCAAGGTTAAATTTATTTTAAGGTATATTCTGATATAATTTGTAGGTCTACATTTATAAAGCTCGCGTTAGTAACCCTTGTAAAAAAAGTTTTGATTGCGATGGCATGGTCCTTGTATTTCCATTTGATGTAATCAATGCTCTGTTACTGTAAACGTTTTATGGGTACTTTCAAAAATGTTTACTAAAATAAAATGAATTAGCACCGTATCTTACTGCCCGTTCAGGTTACACGCATATGTACTAGTTATGATAACGAGTAAGGGATGAGGAAGGTTGAATTTAGAGGAAGTGTACCGGCATTTGCGTGGAGTGATAGTGAAAAACATTTTTCAAGCCACTCTCATTACACCCGACCGGAATTTGAACCCCGTTCTCCCTGTCATTGGCAGTCTAGTCCAACACAACAGGGACGCCTTAGAACATGCGGCCACCCACCGAAGCAGGTGATTAAAGAACTACTAATGAAGGTACCAACCCGATATGCCCTTTAAATTATCCTTATGTGCACGAAGGTTGTAAGCACTGATATCAAAAATTGACTCAATAGAGCCTACTCGTGGACCGCAAGGGGGGGGGGG
>CABFVX010000456.1:97423-135670 GCA_902151425.1 Timema shepardi
GGCCCCCCCCCCCCCTCCCTTGGTAAAATGTGTCTGGATTGTTACATTAAGATTTATGTTTGAGTTTTTTTTAGTGCAATATTTTTTTGTCCTTGTACTGGTGTGAGTTTTTCAAAACATTTATATATCAATATTATTAATTTATTATTAAGATTACTTTTAACAACCTGATTACTAAGGGCAAAGGTAAGGAAAGTTATTTTGAAGAAGTCACGCGCACTAGTGTGGAGAGGGCATGGGAAAACCACATTGATAAATTATATGTACGACTCCAGTACACTCGGATGTGAATCGGAACATTGACCTTTCTCTCGTCGAGATTTTAGCCTGTTGTGAGTCTGGTACCGTAAATTATGTGGCCACTGATGCGGGTAAAATATTTATCAGCACTTATATAAAATTACTATGTTGGTAGACTTTGTTTTATAATACGTAGTTAAGAAAATTATTCAGATAAATTACTTTGTCACTTTATTCATCTTTAGTTAAAATCAACTCGACATCTTAATTCATTCAGTAGCACGTCTACATACTGAGCTAAGGAAGGATCTTTGGTTTGATTCTAGGCATGACCGTAAAATTTATTATTGACATTATTAGAATTTGCTCTTTCACCGTGATGAATAAACGTCCTGAGAACTGGTTGCTGTACTTTTCTGGAGTCGTCTGGGTCGTATTCTGATATACTAAGTTTATTCAGAAAGTTCACGCACGTTCTCTTGTAAAACTAAAATCGTAGAGGAAACCTACTTTGCAAGTAAACTTAAATCCAACCTTTTTTTAAATCAAAGATTTATAATGTTATCACTTTAAACCCGACGTCATTTTAGTACCAAGTAGAAAAGCACATACCATAACTATTTTAAGTTTTAAACAATAGATCAAGTGATTTCTTCAACTCTTGGTATGTAACTTCACTAAAGATTCGTCTGGAAACATAAAAGGTATTCAGCATATTAATGTAATCAATAATTCAGCTAGGTTTGTTTGTAAAATAAACAAATTTCTCGTTCCGGAAGAAAATAAATCCCACATGTCTTACAAAAATATATTTTCTTATTGTTGTGTATGACAAAGTCTTGTCCGTGGTTCGATTCACTCTAATTCTGTTTTTTCTGATGGTGACTAAAATAAATAATATAAAATTTGTTATAAACACTTAAGGGTTTTTATTTTTTCTAAAACCTCGTAATTTACACGTGTTTTATGTTTGTGATTGATTATTTTTAAAAAATGATCGGTCCAATCATAGACAATGTGTTATTTTAGTTGACTTACATTTAAAGGTCTTGTGTGGATAAATCTTGTGTTCCTGCATCGATGGTCATGGGATCTAGGGCGTAAGACTTGTGATAGACTGGGTTGCTGGTTTGAATCTCGTCTTTGTGTGCTTGAAATGGTTATCCACGTTTGATACATCAGTTTGGTTTTCTCATTCTTTCTTCATTCTGACTTTCTCATTATTTCTCCATAATAGGGGTTGATGTGTATCCTATAGATTGATTTCTCATACCTATTCCTTAATTTAGGCCTGTACGTATCTCTTGTTTTCAAATGTTTGAACTAATTTAAAAATAAATGCTTGCTTATCTATTTACATGGAGTTTTGTTATTTTCTAATTATTACGTTTAACACTTTTTTTACGGCTTAAAAGAGCGTTTTGTATATAGTTTTTAACATGTTATTTTGCATGGGTAAAGCAATTTGGTTAGCTCTCGATTAACAAACCTTTGTTATAAAACATACTATGCTAGAAACCTTCATTAATATTTTCATTGTTATAAAACATAATAGTTAAACGTATTTTTTTTAAGCTTTACTAATACGTTCATCTATAATAACTGCAATAATTACGATATTATTTTTATATAACAATGAAAATGTTAAAGAAGTTATCCAATAATGTTTTTATTTGAATAAAAGTTTGTTGACCAAATAAGGACAAATCGTTTCTTAACAATAAAATAATTAAAAATATGCTTGGACATTATTTAAGGGTTAGCGATGAGGAAGGTAGTAAATAAGTGCACCCGTAATTGTTCGGAGAGGAGATGAGAGCATTTCTTCCTATTCCATCCTGCCTAGATTTGAACCTTTACCTCAGCAACTTAGCTATGTTGCAAGATTGACACCTTAATCTACGCTAATATATTTCTACTACTTAAATCTAGCGATAAAATTAAAAAACTTATTTAAAAATGCAATAAATACTTATCTCGAACTTTTTTTACGTAAGCTAATGCATAATGCATTCTTTCGTTTGGAGAGACGATAATTTGTTCGAAAATTTAAGATTTGATAATTTGTCCGAAAACTTGGAATTTTGCATAAAAATACCTCTCCCTTGTTATTTTGTGAACTTAAAATTACCTAAGAATTATTACTTTTAATTTAATACACGTTTTTTATACTTTCAAATAGAAACTATCACATTTTTCGAGACAGATGTCCTTACGGACTTTGCCTACTATTGACGTTACAGCAAGTCGAGAAAGAATTTCCCATGTTAAAGTTTTTACGTTCTACTCGTTTAGTTTTAAAGATATAGCTTTGAAACAAAAATCATACAAGTTCATAAATAATCCTAGAAATAGTCTTAAATTGTTGCAAAATTATTATTATTTTTTTCTTGAATTAGTTTTTTGTGAACATTTTAAATCGTTTACGGCTAGGACTATTTGATTTGGACACAAAAATTACTTGTAGGAATCTTCCAGCCAGGATGTAGATTAAAAAAGTCCTTAAAAGCATATGTCTATCTAGAATAGGAAACAAGAAAAAATACAAATTGGAAATGCAAGTAAATGCTCTACAGTTCCAAATAGTAGAGTGATCGTGTATACTCGTCAGAGGAAGAGGGAAGGTTATATCAGCAGGTAAATAAGAGACCTCACGGGGTGATCTGCTCATGGCAGATTTTATAGCAAACAAATTTTCAGGCAAAATAAATTAAATATTTCTCCAATAAAATAAACACGAGAGTTTGATTTTATTAATATGGTGACCTCTAACAGTTTTTTAATATCTGTCAAGGGTATCCTAGATCTTAATAATACATTTTTCCTTTCATTTAAAAAGTTTGTCAGCAAATACTATTATGCTCATGACAAATATTCAAGAACTCTTCAGAATACCAGGTGTAGAAAATTAAACTCTTATGTTTCCATTGGAGAATTATTTTATTAATTTTGCCGAAAAAAAATTGTTTTCTACGAAAAGTGCAAAAGCAGTGACGTTTTCTCGTGTCCCCTTCATCTCAACATAACAATGATCGCTTTCACTCGGACTAGGTCCCGCTCTACCTGTATTGTAATCTGTTATATTCTATTGTTCTTGGCGAATGAAATTTGACCTTTTGTTCCATGCACTCGACATGTAGACCCACCTGAACCAGTATTGTCTCTTGAATGTCCTCATTAAGAGCGACAAGTACCCCCTTCGGGCTCTAGGTCAATCGTAAGAGACGTCCCTGTTCCAAGAAAGGGGGTTTGCCCGTTAATCAGGGCATTTTCTATCGTTCTTCTCTCTTGACGTCTTTCTATATTCCTCTTGTCCCTCTCTTCTCTAGAGTTTGGAGTGGTTGTCCTCCAAAACACCTCGTTATTTTGTCCGTCGCCTGTTCCCCCCACTTGAATCTAATATTTTTTATTCCAACTAGCAATTACTAACATCGGTTAATACTCGCCCCCTCTGCATTGAAACGGAGCGGGATCAAAAATTGAAGTGTTTTTGTGTGCGTGTGATTTCTTTTTATCGCCACGTCTTAATACCCTTTCGGTTCATACCCATATTCCAATTATGCAAGTGTGTTATGGAGGAAGAAGGTAGAGTTTAGGGGGAATTTATTTGCATCGGCGTGGAGAAAGAGTTAAAAGCTATTTGGGTAAAACCACCCTCAATACATCAGAGCTGGATTCAAACCCTGATCTCCCCGCCATAGACAGTATAGTCTATTGTTAGAATGACTCCTTAGAGCAATCGACCACAAAGCTGTGTGTTTATTTAAGCGCTTTTTATGAACTTTTAATAGAGAGCGCAATATTTCTATACTAATTATAAAGTACACCATAATAACTCAAGAATGATGTGAACCAGCAACCTATATAAATAAAACAATGAGTATCAATAATAATTAATTTGATGTTTTAGAATCAATTTTAGGCATGTAGCTTTAACATTTAGGAACACAATCAGGGGCGTTCCTACCATGGAGGAACACGTCCACTTCTAGGTCCCTTTGCCCTCCTTCCTTCACAGAGGGGAAAGAGAGGGTGGCGGCATTGGTCGCATTGGTCCCATACTCCCATTTATAAAAGAAGTAAACTATGCTCATTGAAAGCAACGTAATATTAGATTTTCAGGATATTATGGCTCTTAATTAGTAGAATCAAATTAGTGTTGAGTCGCCGAGACCAATAACAGACCCCCTCCCTACGCACCCCGGAATTACCCTTGTTCATCATTCAGAGAAAGCGTTTAAATTTTGGGTGCAGAGGGATAGGCCACTTTTTAATTGTGAAGTTAAAGCCGAAGTCGAGGATAAGGTTTTAGTTGTTACATAATTATTAAATGATCCACGTGCAATAGTGTTCGTGTAAATTTACGATTTATAGCCGACTGTATCACAGAGTTGATTGGCATGTGATGCACGCTCTTTAATATAACTTAAAGATGTATTTTTTATTCTAGTTTACGAGTCTAGCTTCTTGTTGAAATTGTTTCAGAACTCTAGAAGCCTGAACGGGCTACCAGTCAAGATGGTGTGAAGGCGAGCGTCATGCAGTTAACCCATGCTGCCGTGCTCCGGCCGGGTGTCGGCCTCATCGCTACTCTCTTGTTCTTTGTTGTTCTACAAACCACCGCTTGGGTGCAGGATGTCCAGCCAAAGATGTACTTTCAACTTGGTAAGTTTCGTAGATTACGCGTGCCTGATTCCTGCCTGCCCTTTTCCCGAACGCATCCGCATCCAAAACACTTCTATAGTTGGCGTCATTTGATACATTGCTTCTCCACAGGATTATTACTCCTAGACTCCTCAACTTTGTTGCTGTGACGTTATTTGAGGCACTACATCTGCTTGTATTTAATTGTATTACTAAATAGCGTGTGCGTAGCCACTAGCTATTTCCTCTCTGCTATACTTAGTTAGAAGGTGCCATAAAGTGATTTAAGGACATTGTGCTGCAGGTCGCAATATAAGTAGTTTTTGTTGTACTGATGCATTGTTTAGTTGTTACTAATAATAATAATAATAATAATAATAATAATAATAAGCTTTAATGAAGTTAAGGCTGCCGCCTTTTCTTACACTCAAGCAGAATTTTTTTTAACACCGCGTCTTTATTCACGTTTGGGTTATACGCACTTACGCCAATGTGTAATGGTAGGGTGAATGTGAGATGAAATGGAGGACCTACAGTTTAACGCGGAATCCGAACCAGGCCTGGCATTCCACACATTCACAAGTTGTGATTAATACAAAGTATTATCAGAAGTGAAGGAAGGGTTTGGAAATCAGATAAATCTGTGCCGGATCCGAGGAAATGTTAATGTTGGAAGCATTATTAGCTTAACCTAAAGTTACCGAATCACACACACACAAGAGGGTGCCATCGGGTCTCATTCACATTTTTCAATCTCGTAACTGAGCTCCAATACGCGGAACAGTTGCAAGTTTTACCTTTAAATCATTCAGTTATAATTACTTTATATCGTTGGTTAAGGTACTATCTGTATAATTCCATATATAATTAATTGAAATTCTACCAAACACATAACCGTATAAAACCATTAGTACTACATCAAGCAGTTTTTGTTTCATTTTGTCTTATTTTTACAGTTCGCTTTCAAGAAACGGTAACTGAACGATTAAACAAGCTTGATTATAAAAATAATATTGTATTCTATAGCTCAATTTTCTGACGAATAGACTTTTTTAAAGGTATTTTTATACCAGAACCCAATAAAACTTTTACAGTCGGTTATTCGTTAGAAAATAGCTTATAGGCCTGTCAGTTATTTAACGACCCGATATATTACATGAGGTAATGATTAAAAGGGTATTTTTCAGAAATTATTCTAAATTAGAGCGACAAGCTTTTGGGAAATTTTTAAGTTATAAATATCAAGTGTTTAAAACCACCTCGACTCGGCCGAGATTTGAACATTTACTTAACCTTCACCGGCACTCCCATCTATAGCGAGCCTAATATCTTAGACCAGGGGTCCCCAATGCTATGCCCTCGGGCGCCATGGCGCCCACCGAGCCTTTGGCGTCTGCCCGCCACTTTTTGACCACAGCTGAAATGTTATTGACTAATAATTTTAATCTGTCCCTTTTACGACAAAAACCAAGTTTGTGCTTATCACCAGGTATGTTGTTCTTAAGAAGTTGGTGATTGAAAGCCCCTACTTTCCAATCCCTCCCTTTCATTCCTCTTTTTTTTTATATATATATATATATTTTTTGCCCGCTCACTTACAAAGTGTACTTTTACTCGGAACAACCGTAGTTTCAAGCTGAATGGTTTTGCTTTTTCCTCATTTCAAAGATATACCCCCTTCCATCACTCTCCCACACTTACTAATACCATGCTAATACTTCTATGTCAAGATATTTACAAAGGAAATAGGGTCTACCCAGCTTTGCAACAACACAGCAGTTGACCAGTCTTGTGTATTGCTTTGAGGCTGAACTCTGAGCCTGGCGGGAGTTAGTAAATTTGCCTGGAAAACATATTTGGTACCCGCCGCACTACCGTTAGTTTTGAATATGCTCTAAGGTACAAAAAGGTTGGGGAACTCTGCCTTAGACCATATGACCATAGGTGTGGGTAGTTGATTTTAATAAAACCATTAAGATGTTTGACGCGCGCCAAATCAAACCAAAAAAACTACAATGTTCTACCAACGTCGTTCCTACTTTTAGTTTCTTATTCCTGCATTAAATATTCGCGCGTGCGCACATCATCATAGGTAGTCCCCTCGTGTCGAGCCAGCCTGTCTTGGGTGTCGGTGAGAAATAGCTATGTAATAGAAATAATTTGCTTGCCGTACACGTTGTGAGCTCGTCGCTGGCTTCGTGACTTCATTGTGTTTATCGTGATTGGGAAAAACTAAATTGAACGCTATTTAAGTCATTGTTGAAGTCACCTTTTCAAAACACACAAGAGCGGGTAACGAAAGGGCTATTTTCTAAGGCGTGTAGTAAAGACGCAACAAAAACAAAAAATGGCGCACTCTAAAGTATAAAATCAAATTTTCATGCAAAATAATTTATTAAATAACTTTTTAAGGTGAGCCTCATTTTTCCATTTAATATGAAGCTGATTAAAACAAATTGAAAATATGCGTCTATATTAGTACATTTTTAATGATGGCTGTATATCCAGGAGATTTTTAGTACTTTGCGATGCGCTAGAAGACTGAAATTTGAAGCATTTTTTAAATCTCAGAACAGCTGAACCAAAAATTCAACCCTTCCCCTACGCCCGTCCACGCACATACACACACACAAATTTCTGTTTTAATATATAATTATTCGAGTCATTTATTTTTAAACACACAGAAAAAACTACAGTGATACACACTTATACATATTTAGCTAGGAATTATAATTAGTTTGTGTTATTAGCTAAAATCTAATCAAACCTAACATCTATTTACCTATTGAAGGCTTTTGTTAGGTTGGGTAGTACGGTTACAATCATCCTGTTATTGGCATACTTAAAAATTGTTCTAGTGGGACTATTCCAAAGACTTTTGATTGGTCTATTTTCCTTATATTAATATAAATAACAATTTATTTCAATCAATTCTGAAAATGGTCCGTTGATGCGGAAACAAGTCTTTAAAATCCTTTTTCAAGGATGATCGGATACGTAAATGAAACGTTCCCTTCACTTTGATCTCATAATCATGTCCTTTTGTTAACATAGTCTCTCTTCATTTCCAGAAATCAATATTATGCTTTCGTACGAATGGGTGATTTCCAATTACATCCGATTCTTTTCATTTGTGAAAAAATTTCTTGATAAATATCTATGATTCCCACATTTATAAGAACATTTTCATTTAGTCCCCCACCCCTCCCTCGTCCCCCCAACCTTCTTAGATAAAGGGCGGGCAGTTTAAATATTAAAAAAGTTTGTAGAAGAAACGCTAGCAGCACTTTACGAAAGACGCACCAATTCATTCGTTTATTTCTTGAAAACTGTGAGTGATCTTGAAAGTACCATCTTATCATCAAGTATTTCCTTCACCCCCTTCTTATCTACGATGGAGCAACAGGAACCAGTGTAGGGAAGAAAAGGACTAACTCTCTTTGTTGTTTTTTCGTCTAGGATCATTATTGCACTTTTGTTCTTTTTTTTATTTTCGTTTTGTTTCAAACGGTTCCCGCTTCCAGACTCTTCGGGAAAGACAGACCCTCGAAATAATGTGTACAGAACAAAAGCGTGTAGGGAGTTGAGTATATTTGTCTACCAGACTCTCACTGTAATCATTCACTTCTTTCTTTTGTTTTCTTCATCTCTCTTTGATTACCGGGATAGGGGTGTGGAGGGGATATGATACTGCTCGTTCAAATCGTTGAACCACGCTACGTGCTGTGCCCTGTGATGGGAGTATCTCTCAGTATATCTGATTGTGATGGGTGAAAACCCGGGGGAAGGGGGAGGGTTTTATTGTGATGCCCTCAATAGTCCTAATTCCCCCCTCTCCATCCTTCTCGTGTGATGGAGATTCAACTGGAAGTATTCTAAAAGCTTCTTCCTCTATGGGGGCCGCGTCATCCACTCTTTTTTTCTCTCTCCTCTCTATCTGTGAAGAGAGGCCCCCACCTCCACTAACCCCAAACGCATTCACTTCAAACTCCACGACACTGGGGCACAATAGTGAGGGGCAAGAGCCCGGCTAAGAGATTGGGTCCTCTGGCCTCTTCTCCTTCTTTGGCAATTCGTGATCTCGTGAGCCTCCTGTCTCCACTCAAACTCGCGCCAATGTTTCCACTGGAATTGGGTGGATAAAAGGAAACAAATCGAGGGAAGAAAAGGCTCGTTTCACAAAGGAGTTGAGAAGCGAAAACAACTAAAAAACACCCGTATCTAAAGTTTAAAAAAATCGAAGAAAGGGTGAGCAATCACAGAAGTCAATTAACAGGAAAACAAAAGAAATAGCGTGTGATACAGTCTTCGTTGTGTTGTCCCCCCCCCCCCCTCTTCTTCCATGATTACAGTACACGACGGTATTNCCCCCTGATCACCCTCTTTCCCTTCTCTTGTTTCCTCGAACTAATCGTCTGTGATTGAGTACGTGCTCACTTTGATGAATCGCACAACGGAGAAAAATGGGAGCTTGAAGGCTCCTGGAAAAATCGGTGGACTAGTCTGTGCAATGTTAGGAAATGATTCACCCCTTCGACCGACCCTTACAATTCCAGTGTTGACCTCGTGCTGAGTTCCAGGTAAATTTTCTTTAAATTCAACTGAATAATAACACTTCGCACCACTTCTTACTACCCGTTTGGGTTATACGCTTAAGTACTAGTTACTCTAATGACTTAGGAATTTAAGAGGTTGAAGATAGAAAAAGTGAATCCACATCTGCGCAGAGGAAGAGTGGAAACCCGTTTATGGAAAACCACCCCCAGCCCGCCCGAGTGAGATTTGAACCTCAATTTCCCGTCCTCGGCAGTCTAGCTCAACACAAAACTTGCACGTTAGCTAACTACGCCACCAAGCCGGGTCATTCAACTGAAGAAAGGGACGATAAATTATTGAGCACTAAACTTTTATTGTTTTGATTGAGAAAATGAAAATTTGTTTACATCTACTACCCAGATAGTGATATTTACTGTCCCCATAGTTGATAATAGAGCACCAATTGAAGCACTATTTCCTAAAAGAAAAAATATAAAATACAAAAAATATTTAAAAAAAAATTCAACTTCAACTAAAATATTCAGTGTATCAAAAAAGGGATACAAAAGAAAGTAGTCTATACACTCAGATATTTAAATTGGTATTATATGCAGAAGCTCGCCATCTATTTGTAAGTGCGCGACGGCGATGCGCAGTGGACAGACACGAAGTTTAGTTTTCTCGTATTTCACTAGTTTAGATTTTTATCCTACTTTTAGCACGAGGCATCTATACTCTGGGATACAAACAAGAAGAGGAAGTGAACCTTCACTAGTATGGAGAGGGGATCGAAATATTACAGGAATAAATTGATTGTGTAAAACTATCCCCCTCTGCACCCAACTGAGATTCGAATCTCGACCTCATATTCACAGAAAATCCGATATTTTTCGAGCATTATTCCTTGGACCATGTGATTACTGATGCGGGTGTTGAGTTGTGTGTCTTTATTAATATGTGTGCTAGTGTGAATCAAAGGACAACAAAAATCAATATTTTGTTTCTTATTGACTTTTAGAATAGATGTCCTATTTTGGTGGGACAAGAGTATCCTTCGTTTCAAGGTTAGTCGCGCTTGTAATAAGAGTACAGGTAGACGGGAGGCTGATTCATTTAAAACCTGGTGCGGCTAAGAGCTGTCTTACAAGTAATCGTAGTGTGTGTGTGTGTGTGTGTGTGTGTGTGTGTGTGTGTGTGTATCGGCTCCTCAAGTCAGGGGTGACAACCGTTCGACCGCACGTCGCCTGACCAGTCATCGCGTCCGGCACGTCCGGTTGATTCACACACAAGCTCTTTCTGGAGCGGGTGAAAACTCTTATTCATGACCGATAGTATTGAAAAATCGATTAAACAAATAATACAATTTCGTTGGTAGATTTAGTTATTTAATTTCGAGGTATTTAACGTGCACTTTCTAAACTGACTGATTATATCAACACATATAAACTAACTTAAATCTAGAAGAGACACAGTACTCAGCCCCTGGCCGGTAATTTATCACATCTCACCCATGTTAACATTTTTCGGCCTTGTCAGGAATCGAACCCGGGATTCTTAGCTAGCTATACAAACACGCTACCGACTGAGATAAGGTGTCGGACCATTTCTAGTTAATGTGTTGTATTGTTTTCACACCTAGAGTCTAAAATCTAAAGTGGGCACCAAATATATCGTGGGATGCCTTATATATCAACTGCTCCTTAAATTGTACCGGCCAATATTCAAACCTCTTTGAAAACCCCGAAATATGGTGGTTTAAGAGCGATACATTAGTGACCTGTGCTCCGTGCTGGTGGACATGTAGTTTGAATTTCAAGCTCACTTAGACTGGTTAGTTGGTGATGGGGGTGGGGTGGGGGTGGAGAACTCGAATCACGACTGTTTTGAGGGTGGGTAAAATAATACGTTAACAATGTGCAAAGTTGGTTAAAAGTTGAATAATTATGTTTTGGGATATTATCTTAACATAATTCAACCTATAACTAATCAACTCAAGTTATAGATTTTTACGACGGCCTGCCTATTATATACTTGTTTTGCTAGAGTTATGGTTAAAAACACTTTAAATAGTGGGATAGGGGAGGGGCTAGGCTCCAAAGTCCATACCCGCTGAGCTACTTACTAGCAATACAAAGTTTGAGCAAGCGTAAGATAATAAATTAAACTTTACTTCGGAAATGATATAAAAAAAAACACAATCTACACTCTAATAAGCTTTAATCTCATTGTAGCCCTTCTCATTGTTTTTTTCCATCCTTTAATCCATAATACAGTTGAATCGTGGGAGAAGGAAGGGCTTAGAAGATATACAAAACATTATTTTGCTCTCAATATTGCTCAAATGTATATAGAGGGGAATCACGGTTGGAAAATAGGCTTAGAACATTAACAAAATATAGCCATAACATAGCCCCCGATGTCACAGCTTAGCTTGTGACAAAAGCCTTAATAGAATTTCGAGCGGCCATTTATGGTGTACAAGCTAGCATGTTTTTTCTTGTGAGGGCTGAAAGTTGTAGGCCTACTTTGGTTAGGTCATGACCCCAAACGGGGTAGGCAACTATCAAATGTTTGTGAAGCATTAACATAGTGGAATCTTTGCAGGAAGGTAGGCTAAAAACACAACAAAAAGTGTTTTTTATTCTTCTGATATTGACTAAATGTTTTAATACCATTCCATTTTTTTTTCTAATTTAATCACAACTGAAACGATTTGTTAAAATTGATAACTTCACTAGATTTGGATTTACATATGAAACTTGCTTTTGTAAATAGTTTCATTTATATTGACTTCCCTTCCTTCCTACAGTATTTCCACTATAGTTATTCTGCAGAGACGTGTGTTGTGGCCGCTCTATTTGTGTCCGACAGTGAAAGTGACCAGGATAGGATGGTTGCACGTGTTCTTGGAGCGTACGGGGTTGGGGGAGACAAGATGATCGCGCACGATGATGCTGCAGGCTCCTTCACAGCCGTTCTTTTGTTCTCTCCTCTTTTATCTCCCTGCCATTGCTCTCTGCGGTCTCCTTCCCTCACTGAGGTTTTCAAGGTTAAGCGGGACTTGTAGTAATGACCGGGTCACCGCATATTCAATCAGATGAACAAGCGCCCGGACAAGCTCGCTGTGTTCTACAAAAGATTCGCTAGATTAACATGACATGGAGAGAGGGATGGGGGGGCGGGGCAGTTTTCATTCACTCTTGGAGATACTATACGGTGAATAAAACCAATGATTGAGAGGAGACTCCTGGATTGGTCTCGTGTCATCATCGATCGTAGATTAGCTTGTATATCTGAGTACGCGAACACCCTTTTTCTTGAACGTACAGTTAAAGGACCGCAGGGTTGCCAAGCATCTTGTAAATTTGGGACATTAAACAGAAAGCTTAAAAAAGTAGTTCTTTGGATAGACGAAAAGGTGAACTGAAGAATAACCACGCAAACACGTTAAATATTATCCCTTAAACAAGGGTAGTTAGTTGGTATAAGATGTACTATCAATCTTAAATAATCCTTTTTTAAACATGTCACATGATTTCACACTAGTCAGTTTGATGAAAAATTAAATTTTATTAGTCTTTTCTTCATTGTAAGCTGCCTGGAAATGGGAATTTCTTCTGGAAAACCCAGGAAACTTGGTACTGAGATAATATTGGCAACTCTTGACCGGCTCCTTGGCTCAGTCGGTAGCGAGTTTGCCATCTCCCGAGACTAGGAATCCTAGAACCAATACATCCCACTATGGTGAATTGATGATGACCACATTATTGGGTCTTGTGTTTTTTTCTTTCTTGAACTAAGTTCCTCAAACTCGTCTGGGCTGTATGGATTTTAATAACACTAGTAGGGTAAGGTTGACGAAAATAGTATTATTGGAAATTTGCCTGTGTTTGTGAGGAAGGGGTTGAGGGGGTTGTAAATCTAAAACTCTCTCGTCACCGGAGAAACAGGATTAAGAGAACAGGCATTTCGTTTACGCACCCACTGATGCGGGTATCAGCTAGTTAAATAGATTCTAGTAAATAAAAATAGTCTATAGCTTTACAGTTTTTTTTTACTTCTCTATGAATTGCGCCCTAAGACTACACACTTGTTTAACAATTATGTATTTGGCCACGATCGTTATCGTATGAGCTGACATTGAACGAAACACCTTTGATGAAATATTTTTGGTTCTGAAACTCGGTGGGGAAAAGGGAAAATATGTATTCACAGAGGGGGAGGGAGGAGTGATTTCGTGTTCACTATTAAGGTGATCAGCACCATTTTATAATTTATTATTATTATTATTAGCACCGCGTCTTACTACCCGTTCGGGTTATACGCACTTACGCTAATTTGTAATGGTAGGATGATTGTGAGATGAAATGAAGGACCTATACAGTTTAACGTGGAATCTGAACCACGATGGAGGTCTGGCATTCCTCACATTCAAAAGTTGTGATTAATACACGTCTTGTCAGAGGTGAAGGAAGGGTTTGGTAATCAGATAAATCTGTGCCGGGACCGAGGATTGGAATTTTGCCGAAACAGCTTTTTAATTGTCTTAAATCCTTATTTCTTCCCAATATAGTTACTAGCCGCTTACTATATTACGTGATAAAAAGGTGATGTTTTATTTTATTACATTAATATATTCAGCCTGCGAATGAATAGTGAAAATAATATTGGTTTGTGAATAATATTATAATTTCGTTACTAACGTCCAACTCCTTTTCCTCCGATATCCAGCGACGTTATAATTGAATGAGTGTGTGTATCTATGTGTATCACTTTTACCGAGAATAAGTAGGTCTCTTGATGTTGTTTTTCGAGTGTGTAATGCAGGTCTTGTTGACCTCCGATGCAGGAAAGACTTCGCACAGCCACGCCCAAAGTTTTCTCCGCTAGAGAACTGGAGCGTGCCGAAGATTTAGACGATTAGTCTGGATTTATTTCCCTCTCGATACTGTGGACACGAGTAGGAATAGAATCCGTACCACTTTCAGCACTTATCGTAACATAACTTGGGCTATCCCATCTACTATAGTATCTAAGTGCCTGCCGGGTATCTTGAAAATATACGAATATGCCTGTGACCCGATCGCTCGATGGAAGGGAACGCAAGTTAATCTCAGTATTTTTGCACTTATAACAGATATTTTTTTATTTATTTATTTTGCAAAAATAATTAAAACATTGCTTCAGTAGAAAAGTTTTTTATTTTAACTTTCCACATATTGTAATCTAATCAGCTCTTGAATATTTGTCATAAACAAAGAAGTATTTGAACATAATCGTTTTAAAATTGAGAAAATAGTCATGCTTAAAATGCTATTATACCCACGAAAAATGTTAAAAGACCAGTTTGGATTATAATTAGTAGAAAATTAAGCTTAGCGTGTTTACTAAAAATTTCCACCATCTTGACACGATACCGGAGGTGAATTTCCTCTCAGCTAACTAGCAAATTAATTACTGCTGAATAGGCGCTAATAAACCTTGGCGTTGATGCTCTTAAAATCCTTGTCAAAATAAAACTACCGTTGTAGATTTACAGGAATTTTTAGTTTAAAACATGCAAGTTGTTTAGTAAAAAACTACTCATATCACCTTAAACACAAAAATTAAAACATAGAACGATACATTAGAACTAATATTGATTATATTTGTGATTGTAAAATGACTGCAACACGAGGTTTTGTAGTCATTATATTTTCCGTTATTAAACGTCCGTGTTGAACGAACAAAGCGTTGTTCAAATAAACCGGTGGTATAAAGAGGTGTATAATTTACTTTAGACTTGTTTCCCGATATGGCAAGTTGGCGTGCGTATAGTTCCCTCGGTCCGTCAAGGTTTCTTGACCATTTCTGGCGGCCAAGCGTCTCTCCACGGGACCAGGAACAACTCACTAAGTCTGACCGTGAAACAGGTTCGTCTACTTGATCCTGTGATTCATTTGGACATCTTTCTTTCCTTTTTATTACCTCGGCCTGTGTGGGGTCACGAGAATCAGTTCCTTCTATAAAAATGAATCGGGAGAATGATTTTACTTTATTGATCGCGTCTTACTACCTCTCCAGGCTACCAGTATGGGATGGGCATGAGGAAGTTAGAATTTATAATAAATGCACCCGCACCCGTTACGTTGGCCACTTAGTCTAACGCGCTACTCTAGTGTTGGACTCGACTGCCAATGACGGGGTGATAGGGGTTTATTAATGGTAGGGTGCACTGAGGGTTTTTCCTAAAGGGTTTTCCACTCCACCCAAATGTAGGTACATTTCATCTAAATTGATCCTTCCTAACGCATTAGTTTAATTAGTACATAGGCGTATAGTCCAAACGGGTAGTAAGACGTGGTGCTAATAAAAATATCACCTGCATCTATATAAAGAAAGAGCGGGGAAATTACCAAGGGAAAAGAACTCAAAATTACCCAGGATTCTCAAGAAGGAAATCAGAGTTTTTGTTAATGGGACTTACAGATTCCTTATTCATTAACCCCCGCTGACGTTTATTCTGTCGATCAAAAAGGTTTTCTCTCAATTACCTATTCTTTGTGATACTGTATATAGTTGTCTTTCTTTCATGTAAAACAACACCAACTGCAAAGTAATTAATTTTCACTTATACTTTGAAGCTAAACGATGATTGGATGGAAAAAAACTTAAAGCTAAGAGCTCGTATATTCCTTTTGATTATTTATTGGTTTACCTCCCCTTCCTTCACAAACCACACTTCTCAACAAGACTGTTCAACCACCCTTTCTTCCAATATAGCAAGCTGATTAAAAGCAACACAACCATCTTTGGTGACCGAATGGCCTAAAGCGCCATTCTCGGAATAGGTTGCGCAGCTGATGATGGGGATATCGGGGTTCAAATCCTCGTTATGTTTACTAGGGGTAGTTTTCCGAAAAGGTTGTCCATTATCCCCCCATACAAATACGAGTACACTTCCTCTAAATTTAACCTTCTTCTTCGCTAATACATTAGTGTAACTATTTTATATGCGTACACCCCAAACGGGTAGTGAGACGCTGTGCTTGGAAAAAATGTGACACAAAAAATGTAATCTACTACGGTTGTGGTGTTAAAGAGTTAATATCTAGGAATATAATTGGTCCTTAGTGGTCATAAAAGTGCACGTGCATTCCAAATATGCCCATTATTCGGCAACTCCCTGTGCCCAAGTGATTAACCTCTCTGTTAGTGGTCTCTGTGTAGCAGCACTTCATCTGTATACCCTCGGAAGTGTTGAATCATGTCCCTACAATACACCGCCTCACCTGTTGTTAGTTTCCCAGCGTCGCACACAGGTGAACAACACTGCCAGAGCGGGCCACTTCACGAGGCGTCCAACTTTACGCGAACAAATGTTTTTTGTGCACTAAGTCTACTTGTCCGGTCTATCCGCGCTTAGTTGCACTAATGAGGGAGATATAAGTAAGGTAGAATGTTGCAGAAATGTTCCCGATTTTGTGTGGAGTGGAGTCAAAAACCATTCAAGAAAGATCACTCTAAGTACACCCATCAGAGATTCAAACCCAGAACTACCCCTCACCAGTAAACCATATCAGATGAGTTAGAGACCTTAGCCCACATATTCACTAATATGGTTTCCACGACAAAGTAATGGATTCTTCCTTCTACGTACGACAAGGTAACGGATTCAGACAATCCTCACCGCCTTTTTGTTTGACTCTGTAACCAAACCAGGAGAATCAAGATAATAATCGTCTGTGGTCCATGGGAGACTTCCAGCCAGTCCCCATGGATTAAATTGATATTTTTGTATTAATTTGTTTGTACTCAAACTATATCTTTTTTCAATTATCCTTCCCAAAATGTGACAATCTGCCTTTTGTCAATACGCAAATTACAATTATGATGTCTGAATACATTATTTTAGTTTGTTCTTGTTTGTCTGTCCCTGGCTCACTTTACCTTTTAATACTGTAACCATCATCTTTTATAGTTTATAATGTCTGGAAAACTGTTCAAATGACCCCACATTCTCATATATTTAGCAATCTTGTGTCGACATTGTAGATCTAATTCTGCCTGGGCCATTATTCTGTACAACATGGCCATTACCGCCGCTTGCAATCACTTTTACTCTCCCATAAATCCTGATTTTACTCTACATTTTAAAGCCCTCAAAATCGTTGGACTTGGATATTCCTGTGTGGTGAGATAGTTATTTTGTCTAGACGTTCATTCGAGGTTCGGGCAATCTTCCGCAGTATAGTTTGCCCTGAGATTGTGAATGTAGATCGTTAGGGGGATAGTATCAGTCAACCCAACTTTTTATTCTTATGACTCAAAGCTTGGGGCTTTTTTTTTCTCTTTTTCTTTTGAAGAGATTCTTTAGATAACTGCTTGCTTGACCACTGGAACTTGATCAGACGCGCTCTTTCTTATCGCGACAACCTTATACGCAGAAAGTTGGCCATGCATATTTCATTGGAACACAAGCATCTTGTTTACGAGGTGGAGATGAGGTTGTCTTTGCTCACAACTAGAGGGCAGCAGTAGCCTTGGGCGGTTTGGATCATCACTATCTAGCGTGATGGAGCGATAATCACAGGGTGTGCGGGCAGTTAGCCGGGAGCGACCGGAAAAAAAGGGGGCTTTTTTTTCCTCTCCAAAAAGTGCTTTGTGTGCGAGTCCTGTGTACTTACAATTCGTTGAAG
This sequence comes from Timema shepardi, assembly GCA_902151425.1. Taxonomy (NCBI): domain Eukaryota; kingdom Metazoa; phylum Arthropoda; class Insecta; order Phasmatodea; family Timematidae; genus Timema; species Timema shepardi. The sequence goes on from CABFVX010000456.1 coordinate 115,522, forward strand.
ACCTACGAGGCATCTTTCCCCCCATTCTCTCTCTCGCCCTCTATACCTATCTCTTTTTATAAAGCGAACCACTACCCTGCCCTTTTTTTTAATTACAGAAACTTGGTAGACTAATCTGATGAGACTTGTAGGTAGGAACAAATCTATAAAGCTTCAAAGCTTTAGAAAATTAATCCTGTTCATTCGGATGTGCGTGTGAAGTATTTCCAAAGTAGATCTACGACAAAATAGGGCTGAGAAAACAAATCGAGTTGTGAGAAACGTCAGTCTTATTAACATATATCTACGGGAGTTCCTTTGAAGTGGCAGGTTTTAAAGAATACTTTCTACTCTTGTAATTATGTCTAGTGTTTTTTTTTTGTTTGTGTGTTTTCAGTCAAGATTTATCTTCTAGGTGTACTACTCTATATGACACAGATAGATTTTCTGTTGCAAATCAAACCAATTCAATGAACAAATGAATGAGTTATTATTAATTACTTACGAATCTTACTACCCTTTCGGGCTATACGCATATTAACTAATTAAGTAATCTGCTAGGGATGAAAAAGGCTAAATTTATAGGAAGTGTACCCGAATTTGCCTAGGATGAAGTGGAAATTCATCTAGGAAAAGGCATCCTCTGTACACCCGACTGGGATCGAACCCCGATCTCCCTGTCATTGGCAGTCTAGTCTATTGTGAGAGTGATGCCTAAGAGCATGGATCTTCAACCCACGGCCCGTGGTTGCCTTTTTTGCTGTCTACTGGCTCATGAAAAATACAAAATTATTTCAAGAGAAAAAAATAACAAATACAGATTAATATTTTACAGAATCGACTAATAAAATAGGTACGTATTTTATTTACAAATTTTATTTTATAAACGATTTTTGCTTTTTACGTTAGTAAAATTCAACTTTACTTTGAACCGGCAAAATGAAAACTTTGGTAGACAAGCCAAATCGTGCTACCTCCTACTATGAAAAGTCTAAATAAAGGTGAAAAAACGACAGTGAACATATTTCACGATAAATCCTAATCCTTAGTGTGAGTATAGGTGTATAAGAATGAAATAATATGAATAGTTTAATATTTATTCAATCCAAATATTTTTGGTACAGTATTAAGGCCCCGCGAGCCAACAAGAGAGAGAAACGTTGGCCATTGGACATAAAAAGGTTGAAGAACCCTGCCGTAGAGGCTTAGGCTATGCTGAAGCTGGTAAAAAAAACTATAAAAAACAAAACTTTTTTTTTCCTCCGTTGGTTATTTGACAGTTAATCGGATATAGTAACTGGCATGCAAATGGGACCTTCAAGCTTGTCATTTGCGTCGTGCATGTTGTACGAGACTTAATTAGATCTTGGATATATCTGTGCGGCACGTAATAGAGAGGACGGATAAAGATCGGCGTTCTAGACTATTGCTCTCTGGCAGGCATCGAACTGTGGACTTCCCTCCGGCCGTGACTTGGGGTACCACCCTGTAATATCATTATTTCGTTTATGACTTTTATGGGGGGAGTGGGAGGGGGAAATGGCCGTGACCTCTCTTGCTCGTACAACTTGTTCACAATCGTTAGCGATCAACGCAGAACACCTTCATGAAAGAAGAAAACTTTTCTATAACTGTTTAACTGAATTAAAAATGAGGTTCTGGATACTAAACCTTCCCCATCCTGTTATCAAACCAACTCGTTATGATTTGAATTTTTTTTCTTTGCAAATTTATTTTTGTATCATGAAAGAAAGTTACAAGAAAACTTTTTTTTCCTTCTCTTTTTTTTCTATCGTGTCTTGTAATTTACATATTAATTTGGGCCAAAATTTAAAAGAAACGTTGAATAACTTGTAATTACCATAACAATTAAAGTAATCAACTAATTAAATACTAGGTAGTTAATGCGATTGTTAGTGAAATGCAAAAATATTTAAAAAATTCTGGCGTGTCTAAAGAACAATAATTACAAATATTATTATTAAATAATTATTTTTATTACTATTATTATCATCCTCTTACCCATTAACTTGTAGATAAAATGTACTATATTACTACCAATTTAATTACGTATTCAGTTTTCATGCTCATAAACGTATTTGTATCAATGTCCCTATTTGTCTCTAACAAATTTAATTTCATGTACATTTAACGACGTTGCCTGTCTGGAGATTTTGAAGCTACTTTGCGAAGTGGGCTGCATCTTAACTTGACGCACCTAAGCAGTCTAAGCACACTATCAAACTTAGACACTAATATGTGATATAGAAAGATAGGGAGGAAAATGAAAAGTTCACCCTGTGGGGGCTCTTGTTCATCTACTGATAACACTTGCCCGTTTCCTCTGACGAGTTTACACAATCATTATACTGTTCATGCCTTGAAAACATTTATTTGCTTTTTAAAATTACATTTTTTTTTTTCCTCTTTTGGATAGACAAATGCTACCACGGACTTTTTTTGATCTAAATCCTGGCAGGAAGAATCCTACATGACATTTTCGTGACCAAGCCAAATATCCTGTGTTGAAGAAGATTTATAAATAATAAACTTACAAAAAAAACACTTCAAGATAAAAACAACAATTTTGTGACACACTAAGGCTATTTTTAGAATTTTTAAAGAATGTATGGTTTTTGTTTAAACATTGTATCTTTAAAACATCGCGGAATAAAACGTTAATTCATTACCATGATAAGCCTTAAAGACCTGCCATGACGTCACAGGTAAGAAATGTCCTTACAAAAATAATCAAGTGTTACACTAATTGTTTTTACAACTTTATAAGGCCACATACACAAATATGATTTGATCAAAGTCCGAAAACACTATTTTAACAATAAGTGATTTAAATATTTATAATATAATTATGTTACCCATTTGCAATTTATAAATAGTGATTATTGTAAGATGAATTGTTTTAGTTCAATAAAGGGAATCAAAATTTAATCAAGTTGAATTAAAATATTCCTGTAAAATAATTTTAATTCACCTTTATCTTGCATGACTAAACCAAGAATATAATTTTATGTTGGTGTTCTTAAATAAACGATGCGTAAAACAAAGCTAAAGTCCGTTCAGCTTAAGAATTGTTTTCTGAAAGGCCTTTTTCCCTACCAGAAATCTATTATATAGTAGGGTATTGGTAGGAAAAAATACCTTTCAAAGAGTAATTCCTACCGTGAATGGAGTATACTACCAACATTGATAAACTTCCAAACTCCTTTCTATGTTGCTTAGAGTTACAGGCTCACGGGACTCCCAATAATGTGGGGATTGAAGTTAGAATCTCGGTAGGGTATCCTTGGTGTGGTTTTCCACTTGTGATTTATAACAATTATTTTTCCCATCCTATCTCCAATCTAATTCAGTAACACTTAGATTATTCCGTTAAATACCCCCCTTGTGTTAAAATTCGACGGTTAAAAAAACTATTTTTGTACCTATTAGTTTGGTTTGAACTCTTTTTACTGTTGTGAGCTCCCTCATTCATTTACAGCTATCCCAACTAACCTGTTGACAAAATTAATCAATTAATGAACTAAAACTCTAGTCTTAAGTGTTTTTTATTTAGATGGATAACTTGAAAAGGGTGTTAATTTGATTTAAAAACTTCCTTAGGGCCACCATTAGTCTAGTTTGTTAGTGATAGGAAGTAGGGGTGCTAATTCCAACCGGAAGTACTTTTTTCCCCCTAAATGGTTTTCCACTCTATTTCTCTTGCCACGAAAATAAGGGTGCATTTCCTATCAGCTATGCTTTCCTCATCCCTACCACATTACCGCAATTAATTTATCCAAACCCGCTATGGTGGCTACATGGTCTGGGGCGTCACTCTCGTGTTAGATTAGACTGCAGATGACAGCAAAATTGGGGTTAGAATCCCGCCCGGATGTACTGAGGGTGGTTTTTTCAAAAAAGTGAAGGTACACTTCCTCTAAATTAAACCTCCCTCATCCTGAACCAGTTTGCGTAATTAGTAAATATGCAAATAACCTGAACAGGTAGTAAGTAGGATGCTGCGCTGAAACTATATATATATATTACTAAACTAAAAAAAAAAATTATAATTTATCTTAATACTGCATCGAAATATACAGTAATGTGTTGTACTGTAGCTATGCATTCAAAACCACCTCTCTAGACTTAGATGACGGTCCACTTCACCCACCATTGATCCGCTTGATTGAAGATCCTTTGGTCAGTGTTGGGGGGAAATGCACCCGGGGGTCTACCAAGTGAAATAGTAGTTATATGCTTACTATCCCAGCTCCTGACCGGATGTGACCCATCACTGTCTCTTTCCTCTCTCATCAGTCAGTCAACAACACCCGTACAATGCAGCTCACTGTACTGGAGTCTTGCTGTGTTTTACTGTCGGGGAGATCAGCTGGTTAGTATGATGAGTCGTAATTTGTAGACGGGGAAACAATGTTGCTTTCGCCCGCTTCGCTGGCCGCATGGTCTAAGGCAAGGGTTCCCAAACATTTTAGTCGGAGGGAACCCTTGCTCCAGAAAAAAAAATTCACGCTGGAACCTTCATAAATCTTTTGACGCGTGTATTATCAACATTCAAAAATGACATTTAAATTTTACAAGTATAAATAGGCTTATAATATTTTCCTCAAACTCGGACCCTTTTAGGGTCTTACTGGAAAATAATCATGATGTAGAGAGAAACCCGTTGGTCTAAAAGGGGAAATTAGCTCCAACATATTGCTACAAGCTTCCATCTCTTACCAATCCAAAGTATACGAATCAAATATTATTATTATTAGCACCGCGTCTTACTACCCATTCTAGTTATACGCACTTACGCTAATGTGTAATAGGTAAGGTGATTGGGAGATGAAATGGAGGACCTACAGTTTAACGTGGAATCCGAACCACGGTGGAGGCCTGGCATTCCCCACATTCACAAGATGTATTGTCAGAGGTGAAGGAAGGGTTTGGTAATCAGATAAATCTGTGCCAGGACCGAGGATTGAACCCCGTACGCCAGCACAGAAGTCCGACACCTTACCCCTAGACCACCAAGTCACCCAAGAATCAAATAGCCAAAGCTTTTAGTGAGGATTACTTCATCTAGATATCATATTTTGAAAATTTAAATCCAAAGTATGTTTATGATATCATTGAGGTTATATATTTTTGAAAATGAATTCCCATTTAAAAGCTATTTTTGATAATTTATTTGAATGAAAACTGAAGCCAAACTCACTGATAGAACTATACTTGAATGCTATTACAGAGAAAAGTATGAATAAAAATATGAAATTATAAAGCATAATTTACTATGGGCTAGGAGGTTTAACAAACTTAAAATTTACAGATGACAACACTAATTATTATCTGGTTAAGCCCAATCGTATTTGTTACTTTTGTGAACTTTTTCTTAGAATTGCTTTGTTATTCTTTATGTTTTCAGAAAACTCATTGCAACTTATTTCAATGTTTATTTTGTAGTACATTAGGCATTCTACTGTTGATTCTACCTTTCTTCCTCTTTCTTGAGGCCACACATTGTTCGTCAGTGAGAATACCCTTTCAACAAGAGCAGAAAATGCTCTGGTCTTTGAATAGTTGAACACGCTTTTTTTCACAATTTAAGTTCGTAGTTTTCAAAGTGTCACCGTTTGAAGAGCGAAGTGCCTTGGCAACTACCATTTAATCAAATAGTTCATCTAAGATTATTGCACCATTTCCAAGCGTCTCATTAATTTTTTCTGCTGATTTTTTAATTTCAGGCCACATAAATCAATGTCGTCTATCCAGACAAAAGATTCTGCGCCACCATAGATCAATGTAGGACACAGATCGATAATAAAAATTTGTAAATTATTTCGTAACTTTATCAAAATTAATGCTTTCAGCCTCCCCTACCTAGTGCCGCGAACATTTTTTTTTACTTCTTGTGGTATAAGTCTATTTATTATCCCGCCTTTCCCCTAAATATGTTTTTAATTTCTTAAGTTTGATAACAATATCAGTTGCATTTGCTTTTGTTTTCTCTATAGTCAATATTGTTTTGTTAATTTTTCATATTCTTAATATTTTTCTTCTGACCGGGACAAAATGACAAACCGGCCAGTACCCCAGGACTAGACCTTCATACCGGGACGTGTGGTATTCCTATGAAAGTCGGATAAAACAAATGGAAAACTTTACATGTTCTGGCTGCGGATTTGGTAAATGGCCTTCGCTCATCAAAATTTAAAAAAATTGGGAATCCTAGTTAGTGGTGCTATTTTCTGGTGTAAAAAACAAATCATATTCTTAAATTTCTTCACGGAGCCTCATATAACTATGGGTGAGCCAGGGGCTCTGCGGAGCACAGTTTTAAAGACGCATTGTTTCTCAAAGTGTGGTTCGCGGCATCCTATCAAGTGGTTCACAAGATTTCTCATAGTAATAATAATGAATTAAAGAATGTTGATCACATAATAATATAAACATTATGGACGTTGGCTACCTGTGACGTCACGGCCTGTCAAGATAGGATTTTCCCTATTAATGAATTTACTTTCTACTCAGCGAGTTTGAAAGATATAACTTTGAAACAAAAACCATAAATTCTTGGATGTATATGTGTGAGTGAGAGTGCTTTGACTGCTTGGATGCACCAAGTTAAGATGCAACCCGCTTCACAAAATAGCTTTAAAATCCCTCTACTCCCTGGACCCCGGTGGTCACTCAAAGTGCATATCTCATTTGGAGGTCCTCCAGCCCCAAAATGTTCTATTTTTGGTGAAATTGACCCAATAATTTTGTTTTTTAAATATCAATTCTATGAAAAACCTTTTAGTAAAATTTGATTTTGTTTAACTCGCCTCAGTGGTCTCACGGCTTACGGCGTCAATCTCACCTGGTCTGGTCTACCCTTGACGAGATGGTCTGGACTCACACCAGGGTGTACTAAGGAGGATTTAAAAAAAAATGTAAATAGAAGTACATTTCCTCTCAATTATGCCTTCCTCGTCTTTAGTCAATTAGTATGAATATTTTCGTTTAGCTCAAGTAAATAATAAGACGCGGACTTGGGGGGGAGGCATAGGTTTTAAAATGTGTATGTTGAGGTTCGAGTGTAAGGAAGCTAGTTGCGCGTGTAGAATAGATAGTTTGATTAGGGGGAGGGGGGGCTGTACAATTGTCGTTGCTTCGTAGTGAGATAGAAACGCGCGTTCAGGTATGTCGTGTTCCCCCTCTCTTTTGAACCCCCACACACACGCGCGCGCACAGAGTTCCTCTTGATTCCGCACTGTAGGTCTAACCCGGACCGGAATTTTGTTGAGCTTCCAGCCTGGGGCGGTCAGTTCCCACACATACTAACAACATTTATCTCCTCTCTCCTCCGTGCTATCACTGTGTCCACCTTCACTGCTTTACTTTATAATTCATCAACTCTTGTGTTTTTCCTTCCTCCATATTCTCGGTGATCCCTCCGTGCCCCCCTCAATTCTACCTCTCGATGAAAACATAAAATGCTCTTTCTTCGTACTGTGAGGTCACCCGACTACAAACCCTCGAGCCATATTTCCAGCAGAAATGGAATTTAATTTCTCTCTCCCTGGGTCTGGAAAATGTCGCATTTCACGGGGTGAATTCGTACTGGGCCTACGTGAAATGTTTGGTTTTAAGGCGGGAATGTAGGGAACGCGAATTAATGGCAGTCTTTTTTCAGGTTTTATAGTAAAACCTTTTTTGCCAAAATAAATAAAGTATTGCTTCAGTAGAAACATTGAATTTAATTTTCTTCTCTTGGTGATACCAACAGTTGTTGAATATCTGTCACGACCATAGCGTTATTAGATGAGAAACTTTTTAAATGAAGATAAAAAGTCGTCATTAAATTCAAGGACAACCTTGATAGATATTCAACAAGTGTTGATACCACGATGTGAAGAAAATTAAATTTTATGTTCTAATGGATATTTGATTTCTTTTGACCAAAAAAAGTGTTGATATGAAAACTGTTAAAATACTACTACCCTTAACTGGTGTTCCCTACACTCTCACCTTAAGGTGTGGCAGAAGGGAGCGCAAGGGTTTTTACAGTTTTTATAGAATGGCAATTTTTTGGCGAAAATAAATTAAATATTTCCCCAGTAGCAACATAGCTCTTAGTTTTCTGCACATGCTAATATCAACAGATCTTGAATGTCTGTCAAGAGTGTCCTGGAATATTGTCAACACTTTTTCTCTTTATTTAAACTGTTTTGACAAAATTCCAGGACACCCTTGACAGATATTCAAGATCTGTTGATGTGCAGAAAACTAAACTCTAAGTTGCTACTGGAGAAATATTTGATTTGTTTTGGGCAAAAAGATTTAAAGCAATAAAAACTGTAAAATTACTCGCGCTCCCTTCTGCCGCACCTTAAAGAAAGAAAATGTGGAAGATGTAGGATTGGTGGGGGAGGGGGGATCGAGTTTCATTCGTGGCAAAACCACACACACATCAGTCGTAAGATCAAACAGATCTGAATAGTCGTGGGTAAATTGTAGTTGGCTAGATAAATAAAAAAACATAAATGGTAGTCGATTGGGTACCGACCCGCATGAGTGTTTACGCAGACTAAACGTCAGGATCATCTAGACTGATTTTCTTTTGATTAAGTGGTTGGACTTATAATCCCATATGGATTTACCTTGAGTGAAGTTTCTTAAATGGTCCCCTTACCTTAGTTGCATGATTTAAAATACATACATATAGCCCGGACTGGTAGACTAATAATACGCGGAGCAAAAAAAAAATCTTCACAGAATAGGCCTATTTACTAATTTGTTTTTACAAATACTTTGTTAATATAAAAAACATTTTAAGTAAATTAGTTATAAGGAGAGTTTAAATCATACTAGGGATATGACTTGTAAAATTTTGTTGTATAGGCCTACACCTTATTCAAACACTTAATTAAGTTTTTACAATTTTTTTAAATAATTTGTATACAACAAATATTGTACAAGTCATAAGGTCTATCCTTACTAAGAAGTATACTCTGGATTGTGTGATAATAAACTAGAGCTAACCTTAAATAATAAATGCATTGGCAGCTGCATGTAGAAAATGGAATTAAAAGTAAGCCTACGGCTAATTCTATATTCAGATTTTATGCGTGGAAATGATTGTGTAAGTTATCTGTGTGGCATTTTAGACATACTTTATGTTGAGTCCTTGTACTGAAGTGTTCGTCTGTTACAGCCTTACATACCTTTGGATAGTTACGAAATTTGTATTTGCAACGACCACTGAAATTCCTAAGCCTAAACAGACTGTATCGAAGCATTTGCAAATCCTTCATAACTCTCTCCCGTTTTATTTCTTGGTTGTTGTGCGCACTCCAATCCTTCCTCGCATATTTACGAGTGTTTTTTTATACAACTCGGAAACATTTTGTTTGGTTAATGAAACGTTTGAAATTAATGGCTCGGTTATGTGAGAATGGGTTTTGACCCCTCTCCTTTCTTCCCTTGGCCTCTTCCCTAAAACACGACTCTCAGACTCGGGGGTAATTTGTTAACGTAATCCACTCGAATTTAAAGTGTGGTATTCTCCGCCCGCCCGCGGCTTTCACATTCGCGTAATATGTTTTCCCCATCCTCCAACCCCTCCCCCGCCTTTCCCCTCCCTTCTTTTACCCGGCACTCAGTAGCTTAATTATTCATAATCACTCGCCTTGTTCCTCGGTGGCCTTTGAGGCGCCGCGCTGACCGCAACGACTTATCACACACAACGCCCCTTAACTGCACCCACACCCCAATAACACCCTTCTCTTCCACCCTTGCGCTTTAAGTTATTTTATAGTGTCGTCGTAAGGGTGGACTCAAGACGTAAATCGGATAACTTATCTCAGAGTTTTATTTTTATTTAATTTAGTGCAGTTAAGTCTGCTCCGATTTCCCTTTAAACGTGTGATTCATCTCTTTCCTACACCTCTCATTTAGTTCAGTGAGTGAATGAGTCATCCCGCCGACTCTTCTGTAAAGGCAAGCCGGCTAGGACCGCGGAGCTTTGTTTACGTAACCAGATTCGCCGTTTTGACCGGCGGGAATATGCACTAGTGGCTCTTAACCGAGATGCCATGACTTCATTTCCTATCATCTATACTTGGGATGGATTGTTTTCCTCTTTTCTGGCGAATACCACTCATTAAAAAAAAAATCCACAACTCATACTGGCATCACCAATTAGACACTTGGCACTATAAATTTTAAAAAAAATCTCATCCTTAAATAGTATCCGTTACTCTGATTTCACTATTGGTGGGTTGTTTTTTTTACACATTGGAGGTCCCAGTTCTCTAACTTGTGTATTTTCTTAAAATTCACCTTCATTCCACTTCACTAGTTAGGCTTTTGTTATTAAATTGCTAAGACACGATAATAGAGAACATTACTTATTTCGTCCTGCGTCGTGTAGTCTCGTACAAAATTGTATATGGTTTTAGGCACATAATATGACGAGATTATTAATGCTTATAATTATAGAAGGCCCCACCCAGTACACTCATCTCGTCTATAGCTTACAACATAAATCGTTCAATTATCCACTGATCCACCCCAATAAGGAAGCTATGATTTTTTTTAAAAGTCTTATTCAACTCCAAGATGAGTTATGTCAAAATATGTCTTAATATTGTGTTTAATTAACTTTCGTACAATAAAAGCCACCCACATGCCACTGTTGAAGATAAAAACTGGGTCTCCTACCATATTTTGGGAGAACCCATCAAATCTGGTCGAAGCGTTAAATCTTGAACTGTATCAACCTATAAAATGTAAATCACTCTTTTGGGAATCTGTGAACATGTTACATTTTTACTGAAACTTGTGTCCACTTTCTCTCTCTATCTCTCTCTATCTAAGCTCTCTAAGTACAGCTAAGTTTGTTTCAATCGAGATGGGGGGGAAATGTATTTGTAAAGTAGCTGAAAGCTTTTGCTCATTATGTATGCAATTCTAGCTTCAGTATTCTAAGTTAGAAAAAGGCTTTTGTAACAAATACAGACTTAAAAACAAATTTAATTAATTTCGAAATTGAAACAATAAGTTTAGCAAACGATGAGAACTGTTGGGGTGAGAAATACATTTAACACATTATTTTTATTTATTTATTTTCAAAAAAGACAAGTTCCCCTCTAAACTACAATACTATGGAATAAGCTTATACAGGATTAGCATTTTGATTTGTTTTTTTAAATCGAATCAGAGGCATCTTGTATTTTTCATCCCCTTTTTCTCCTCTTTTTTCTGTTTTTTTGTTGTTGAGGTTTGAAGAGTTTCTTGAAGAGAATACAGAAAGAAGGGCGGGGAAGTGGAAACGGTAATATTTGCATTTTCCACTCACAAGGCTATTTGATGTTGATGCGATAAGAACGAGGCCGAGATATAAGTTTGGGCGCCGCCGCTGTTTGGTTCTCAAGCGATCACACGAGCATGGACAAGAGACATGAGGAACTTGAACCGGGAGATCCAAAGACAAGGGGCATGAGGAACTTGAACCGGGAGACCCAAAGACAAAGGACATGAGGAACTTGAACCGGGAGATCCAAATACAAGGGACATGAGGAACTTGAACCGGTAGATCCAAATACAAGGGACATGAGGAACTTGAACCGGGATAACCAAAGACAACGGACATGAGGAACTTGAACCGGGAGACCCAAAGACAAGGGACATGAGGAACTTGAACCGGGAGACCCAAAGACAAGGGACATGAGGAACTTGAACCGGGAGACCCACCAAAGGAGGTGAGATGGACTGGGCTGGGAAAGGAAGAGAATGTGAGTTCAGCCTCATCATCGTTGTTATTTTTATGACGGTTGTGAGAGTGATGCCAAAGGGGCCGTTTTTAAATTAAACAAGACTTTTTTTTTTTCATGATTATCAACCCATCCCCTCTATTTTACGTTTTTTTAAAATGATTTGGTAAATTATATTATTTAGCTATTTTCAAACATAAGAGGAAAAAAATATCTCACGTCCCTCCAAAAATATTGATAAAAATCCTTACGTAAGATGGATTCTGACCCCCTTCTTCCTGCCTTACGTAATCAAGACTATTCGACCACCGAAAGGGGTAATAAAAATTGCTTCGTTATCTAAAAAATTCTGAAATAGGCTTATTTGTAATGAGCATCGTGGCATTTGACCATAATTTTTTTAAATTAAGAGAAACAGTCGTGGGGTAAAATTACGCGATGCCCAAGATATATTCAAAAGCTGTTGGAATAATCATGTTTGGAAAATTAAACTAAACATATTCACTGTTTAATTTTGGCCAAACAATTGTGTTTGCTATACAAACTGAAATAATGAGGACCTTAACTAATGTTCTGTTCTAACTCACCTTAAATGAAATATAAATAGAATTTAAAGAACAAGTATAACTAAAGGGAAGTCTATTGGATTTGTGAATGGCTAAAGAATCCTTAAAGTGGGGTTTAAAACCAAAACGTGGAACCTAAACATTAATTTTAGGTTCCACTCTAAAAACTTTCTTATTGGCTTAGAGGTCCGGGCATCATTTACTAGTTTGAATTGTTTTGTGAAAGTAATTTGAGTTGTGGGAATAGTTAATGAGGAATCTTTCCATCTGCTTTTGTTACGGGCTGCTCTATTTCGTTTATAGGACTACACCTTTATTACGGGTCGCTTGATATCACAACTAGGACTACACCTTTCTTACGGGTCGCTTGATATAGCAACTAGGACTACACCTTTCTTACGGGTCGCTTGATATAGCAAGTAGGACTACACCTTTCTTACGGTTCGCTTGATATAGCAAGTAGGACTACACCTTTCTTACGGTTCGCTTAGATATAGCAAGTAGGACTACACCTTTCTTACGGTTTGCTTGATATCGCAACTAGGACAACACCTTTCTGACGGCCCACTTGATATCGCAGCTAGGACTACACCTTTCTTACGGTTCGCTTGATATAGCAACTAGGACTACACCTTTCTTACGGTTCGCTTGATATAGCAAGTAGGACTACACCTTTCTTACGGGTCGCTTGATATAGCAAGTAGGACTACACCTTTCTTACGGGTCGCTTGATATAGCAAGTAGGACTACACCTTTCTTACGGTTTGCTTGATATCGCAACTAGGACAACACCTTTCTGACGGCCCACTTGATATCGCAGCTAGGACTACACCTTTCTTACGGTTCGCTTGATATAGCAAGTAGGACTACACCTTTCTTACGGGTCGCTTGATATAGCAGGTAGGACTACACCTTTCTTACGGGTCGCTTGACATAGCAAGTAGGACTACACCTTTCTTACGGGTCGCTTGATATAGCAAGTAGGACTACACCTTTCTTACGGGTCGCTTGATATCGCAACTAGGACAACACCTTCCTTACGGCCCACTTGATATCGCAACTAGGACTACACCTTTCTTACGGCCCACTTGACATTGCAGCTAGGACTACGCCTTTCTTACGGGTCACTTGAGCTCGTAGCTAGAGTACATCTTTGCTAAGGGGCCTCTTGATCCCTGAACTAGAACAACACCCTTGCCTAGGAGGGCCACGACTGTGACTACATCTTTGTTACGGGCTGCTTGATCCCGTGACTAGGACTATACTTTGACTACGGGACGCTTTATTTTGCAAATAAGAGTTACACCCTTAGTACAGGCCACTTGAACCAAGTTGAAAAAAACCTTTTCTTTTAAATAGAGATAAACACCGTAAATTGCCTTTAAACCACGATCATGCTTGCAAACCTTTTAAGGATAATTTATCATATATTTTAGTTATAAAGTGTCCGAGTCTGGACGTCCTAGGGCTTCCTGTGCTCGTGACACTCGGAAGTACATATAATACTGTACGAGGGTGATGGTGTAATTTATGAATCACTTGATGAATTTAATGCATGACTGTTGGCTGACAAGTGAGGGTTGGGTGGGAGGTATTTAAAAGCTATCCCCCATCCTCTCATGGTCAGCATCATAATACCAGTGTCAAATCTAGTCAAACTAGGCGACAACCGGCGAGTTTTCGTGTGGTGTTTTTTTTCTCTTTCTCTCTCCTCATCGCTTTCAGTTTTGTTTTGTTGGTGTGTGTGAGAAGGAGAGAACGTATGTATGGTTGCTTGAAAAGGGGGGAGGGGGTAATGAGTTTAGGGCTCCCTCGCCCGCATGTGTCGCTAAACCCCCTCCCATTCTCGACCCCTTTCCTCGATTTGGGGGTGGTATCACTGCCACAGCCAGAAGGGGACCAGCACTGGGGGAATGTAATCAATTCAGCTGTTCTATAAGCCACATTTGAATAATTGGGGAGACACGCATTTGTCTCCGTGGTCCTCTCTATGTAAGCTAGAGCTCCTGGCGACGGCCCTTGCGAAAAAGACCTTAACGCGTGATCAGAGAGATGAACACCCGTGTTAGTGCTTGATAAATAAAATAAATAATAAATACACTTTTAAGTGCTATTATTTTTAAAAGGCTTACATTTATTTAAGGTGGGATGAAAGAGAACGCGGGTTAAGATCAGGATTTTTTTCATCTCTTATATAATTAAAATTCAACCACTTTCGGTTCATAATAAATTAAATAGGGGGTATGTTGATTCAGTGGATATATTTAGTTAGATTTTCTACTCACATTAAGTAATCTCAACTGTTTTTGAATAATTGTCATGGACATCGTGGAATTAGATCAGGAACTTCTCTCTTTATGTAAAAAGCTATCATCTGGTAAAGTGCCGCGACGCTTTATCACAAATATTCAAGAACTGTTGCGATAACTATATGTAGAAAAATTAAACTAAATGAAACAATATTTGATTTATTTTGTCTGCTCCATTCAAATCTAAGGTGACCATTTCCAGACTTAGGGTTACACATTAAAACAGTAATTTACTTTTGCTTATATGAATACACCCCTTTATCCTATCGGTATAGAACGTTAATGTATAATCAAATGATTGTTTATTTCAAAATCGATCCGACTTTGGGGTGTAAGTACTAACATCAGTAGAGGTAAAGGGTGACCTGGCGGTCTAGGGGTAAGGTGTCAGACTTCTGTGCTGGCGGCCGGGGTTCAATCCTCTGTCCCGGCACAGATTTATCTGATTACCAAACCCTTCCTTCACCCCTGACAAGACATCTTGTGAATGTGGGGAATGCCAGGCCTCCACCGTGGTTCAGATTCCACGTTAAACTGTAGGTCCTCCATTTCATCTCACAATCACCCTACCATTACACATTAGCGTAAGTGCGTATAACCCTAACGGGTAGTAAAACGTGGTGATAATAATAATAATAATAATAATAATAGTAAAGGTAAAACAAAAGTATCGAGGGAAAAAGTATAAGGAGCGAAAGCAATATATCGATAGTATATTAGTAAAGTATCGATACTTTTTTTTACATTTCTCTAGGAAGAGATAAGGGGGCCCTTGGTAAACATGTGTTAGTCATCAGCCATTGCGCCGATCAAAAGGTTGAATGGAGTTGAGGTTGTATTACAACATCTATCCGTGGCCACCGACCACCCTCCCCCTTCTCTAACTAGTCGCCGTAGACTAGTTGACGAGGGTGAAAACGTCGTTAGAACGCGTCCTGGCAGGAGGGCGCGTACTATCCACGGTCATCTAGCCCGGGTATTAATTTCTTATGGCCGGAGATACAATTTCTGAGTGCGCCTCACGGATCCACCCCGCACAAGGGCTTAGGGCGTAAAACTAACACTGACCAATATTGAAGGGAAGAGAGTGGGGGCACTTTATTTTTTTCGGAATAGGGGCGCCTGCTAGCTTTTATTTTCATCTCGTCACCCCACCTCACTGCCATCATCGTTCAGATACAATTGAGATTTCTATCAATGAATACCTCGTTATTTAATCTTTGCTGTCTCTTCTCTAGTGCTCTAATGGCGAGGGAATCTGACCCTAGGTTTGTGAAACTTTGGTTCATACCCAGCTGGTGTCTAACATAATTAAGTGTTTGTGTACAGATTAGTGTTAGTACCCTAATATTAAAAGCCCTCGTGATATATAATTGTGTGTTTCTCTAGTGTTAGGGGTTTGTTCCCCCATGGTTAGTGTAGTTTTTAAACAACTTCAGTGACCAAATGGTCAGCCAAAGCCAAAAGTGGGCAACATATTTTTTAATGTAGCCACAGGTGTGGCGAATGAGAAGTGAAATTCAACACACTGTTTGAACAAGTTTATTCAAAACATGCACACTTTGACTACTAAGTTTCAACTGCATCGGACGTGCAATTGATAACAATGGTTCAAATTGAGAAGGTAAGACAATTTAATGCGAAAGTTGACAATGCTGATGACTGACAAGTTATAGAAATATTGGCTGAATATTTGAACTAAATGCACATCTTAGCTCCGTTTTCACATTGGCATCAACAATAATTCGAGATATGTAATTAGAATTTATGAATCCAATCGTCGAAAACCAACCAGACTATCCCTTGGTCTATACTCAAACTGAAGATTAAAGAAATGAAGTGTTGGTAAAGGAAGTGGAGGGAAGTATTGGCGGACAATGTTGTGTCAGTGACTCGTTCAGATAGAGGAAAGCTCTCAATGATATACAAGAAATATCACTTGTCGCGATTGGTGACAGGTTTGCCCAACCTGGGTCTAAGCTAAGGTCTAGACTGTCTATGGCGGGGAGATTCATGTTCGAGTGTACTGAGGGTATTATATTATTATTATTATTATTATTATTATTATTATCAGCACCGCGTCTTACTACCCGTTAGGGTTATACGCACTTACGCTAATGTGTAATGGTAGGGTGATTGTGAGATGAAATGGAGGACCTACAGTTTAACGTGGAATCCGAACCACGGTGGAGGCCTGGCATTCCTCACATTCACAAGATGTCTTGTCAGAGGTGAAGGAAGGGTTTGGTAATCAGATAAATCTTTGCCGGGACCGAGGATTGAACCCCGGCCGCCTGCATAGAATACTGAGGGTATTAATTCCTAAATAGCTTCCCAGTATATCTTCGCGCAAACGTGGGTGCATTTAATATACTTAATACTTCCCTCATTTATGAGCCACCAGTATAAATATGCATAAAGTCCAAACGGGTAGTAAGACGCGGCACACACACACGAACAAAGTTTAGTTTGTAAGTCATTCACTTAAATAAGCTATTGGTCACGATGTGGGTAAAATATTTATTCATGTATTCTAATGACTATTTTCCCACCAAATGTTGATGCACTTTCTCTGAACCACCTTTATCACCCTTAGCCTTGAATTAGGTTTTTAGTAACCCTATTGTTAAACACATTACAAAAACAAAACCTGATTTAGATACATCTTTGAAAGTGTCCCAAATATTTTAGACCGAAGGAGCTTTTGCACCAGAAAAAATACTTGCTGAAGCTTCATTAAATATTTTACATTAATATTATAAACATTCAATAACGACAGTTAAATTTTATAAGTATAAAAGTATAAAACAAATTGAAAACATCACATGTTCTGGCTACCACTTTGGCAAATGTCCTTTATTCAGGTTTGAAAAAATTGACAATCCAGTTCTGATGCTATTTTATAGTGTGAAAAACAAATAAAGAATATTGTAAAATTGTCTCACGGAGCCTTAGATAGCTATGGTGGAGCCCCGAGGCTCCATGGAGAACATGTTGGGAAAGGCTGCTTAACTTAACAATTTGGCATTTCCAGCATGTTTAAAATGGCAAGCATGTAATTCAGGTTTTGAACTAGATTTTATTAGCTACACCTGTCACAAAATGGCTCTTTCATTTCTGTCATGGATTCTTATTTTTATTAGGGGGTGCTTAAGAATATGATAGAAAGATAATTTCGCCTGAAATTAAATATAAATCTATAATCGTGTTCCTTCACCAGGAATCTAACGTATGGTCTCGAGATGCCCCTAATGGCAAATAATATTAATCTGTAACATAAACCCCTGAACAAGAGTAGAACTCAAGATTCTTGAAGTAACCACCCCCTTTCACATCGCAGACAGAAGTAAAGCTGCTACAGAACATTCACAGTCTCTTATTGCAAACGCTTGGAACAATTTCTTCGGTCGCTCTTTGGTACTTGAGATTATTGGTCGCCCGATGATGCGCTGGTCTGTTTTAAAATCCTGCCTTCACTGCGCATCTCGTTTGTTATTTCAAACCCGCCCTTCTCGATGCTTGCCAGTGACTGCAATTAGTTAAATTGCTTCATTAGTGACGGGTGGGGAGTCGGTTTACTCAACTATCGACCGTACTCTTTTTTTCTATGTAAAAAATACATCACATATTGTTCGAGAAATTTTGAACGTTCAAAGACTACTTTGGTGACCTCACATCAAACTCCCTTAGTAAAGCACCGCCTTGTCGTGAGAGCGGAGAGGGGGGAGGATGCGTTAAGGGAATAAGATCAGTTATTTCTAAAGGGTTTTCAGCTTTCATATTTACTCTTCTTCAATGCACCATTGCTCCAATACTTCCTTAATTTAATGCTGCACCATTTTGCTCAGGATTTATTTCTTTTTCACTTTTACTAATAGATTCAAGTATTTCACCAAGTGCAAAAGCTATTTTGGCTTTTATCTTACTCTTTTAATATCCCATTCCTCATGCCATTGTTCAGTAGTAATTTTTTTCTCGCCCTCTTTACCACTTTATCTCACCAGTATTAAGGAAATTATAAAGGCATAGTTCCATAAAAGTGAATAATAAATCATTGAGAATATATAAACTACCAAGGATGAAAACCACAGAGTCCTCTCGATCCCAGTTAACTATTTCTTAGTCACGTTCTTCTTCTGACAAGGGAAACTTTAAGTCCCCGACATGACCATGAAGCTCCTAAGGAAGCTGGACGTGACTAGATTTTCATCTGTAAACAAAAATGATAATAATTTAAATTGTTTTGGTGGATGCCAAAATATATAGCCTGCCCGATATAAAAAATGGATGCTTTTCAGTCTCGATGTATGTAAAAAAAACTTTGTATAATCAACACTTTATCCTCCTTTTGACCCCGAGAGGTAGCAAGCTTCTTCGCATGGTTCCACCATGGTTTATCCAAATTGTAATTAGTCAGGGCAAGTTGCTACCTTTCAGGATAATTGGCAATGACGTGTCATAGATTGTTGCCAGGTTTAGCTATAAAATGTAATCTCATGGATGTATGATCGAGTTTTTTGTTGAGTGGTAAGAACAATGATCACAGATACAGTTTAATAAATACTTTATCCTAGTAACACTCCACGCCACTGGTCATTGGAGTGTACCTATTAATATTGATTGGTAGTGATAAAAAAATTTTTTCGCTCTAAACGTTAACCTAAACTGAATATTATATTTGAGGGAAGTGCATAGTTTCTAATGTTAAACAGCGTTGCCAATATCTTGTTTAAGTTTGGTCAATCTTCCCTCAAATATATGACAAATCTTGTAGCGCTGGTGTCAACTTCAGTGGTCTTGCGGGAAAGTCTCATGATCTGATGTTTGTGGGCTCAAACCTAGTCGTTGTCAACGGATTTTTCTTGAGCAATAAAAATCCATAGCACAACTTCCTTCGCAGAGTAGGTATGGCCATCAGTACCATGTCGATTGTGTCATGTAAAAGAACCCTGGAAATTATGTGAACATACTTTTCCTGGTAAAATTGAGAGGCAATTTGCTTTAGCTCATAGAAATTCTCGTGTGTTGATATAATCGGTTGGTTCAAAAAAAGCACGTTAAATAGCTCAAATAAATGACAAATAAATGTAGCGCTGCTGTTTCGTTGAGGTTGCCAGTAGCTCCCTTTAACCTAGCACACCACCTTCCGACATAGCTGAAAGGGGGGAGATTTGTCAACAGTTAACCAATAGAGAGAGCGGAGACAAATCTTTTCTACTTAATATCTGCAGTTCTCTCTTAATATTTTCTACTTAAGATCTTCATTTCTCTCAGAGGAGACATTCAGTGTAGTTGTTTGTTTCTAGTCTACGGAAGAAGTTAGAATTACTCGAAGAGTAGTTAATTCTACATTGCAAAGACTAGTAGTGTCAGATGTGTTGAACTTGGTAGTTAGTGAACTCCATTACTAACCTGTTCAGTTCAGACGTTGTTTGTCGGGCTCAAACCAGCCATTGTCTACGGAACGATTAACTCGACTTTTAGGAAAACAACAGAGCGGGAGGTCCGTATTTTACCTACTGTGTGCCCCCCC
>CABFVX010000456.1:138910-165230 GCA_902151425.1 Timema shepardi
CCCCCCCCCTTCTACCATATGTTTGGTATAAAGGGACACTATCATACCCCACATGTTTTCTCTAAAGTAAATATTGTTATCATTGGGTCAGTGTTCGTCCACGACCCCTCTATAAAATATGCAGCATGCTCTGGAGCAAGGAAACTTTGCCATTACCTCGGGTCAGGCTGGCGATTCCTGTGGGAGGCGTCCCCTTAGCCTCCCTCCCTCCAACAAGATTATTCCAAGAGTCCTTCCTTGGCTTCTTCTCGGATCTCGGAGACTCCGCGCGTGATGACATCCCATTGTCGTGTCCGAGACATCATGTCGGCTCCCATCTTCATGGCCAGTGTATGGTGGATGAACTAAATTAATACTAATAATGTTTCAAAGCGATATTTCTCAACACAAACCAAAAAATATCGGGCATCAAATCCCGATTAAATTTTTCTGAACGTGTTTTTATTGCTTAATGGTTTCCCAAGCTATCTTCGCGCAACTGCGGGTACATTGCCAATGTATTCCATTTTCCTCGCCACTACTGCCATCAGTGTACATACGTGGATATCTTGAATGAGTATCCAGACGCTTTGCACAGTAAACATTTAAACAAAGAGCTAAATATATGCTTGAATTATTGATGCATTTTATTTTCATGGCGTTGACCTTATCATCATCATCATCATCTTATTATTATTATTATTTAGCACCGCGTCTTACTACCCGTTCGGGCTATACGCTTTAAGTACTAATTACGCTAGTGGATTAGGAATTGGGAAGGTTGAATTAGAGGAATTGAACCCGCATTTGCGTGGAGGTAGAGTGGAAAACCATTCAGGAAAAACCACCCCAGTTCACCCGACCGAGATCGAACCTCAATCTCCCCGTCCACAGCAGTCGAGCAGCTCAACACGACTAGCGCGTTAGCCAACTACGCCACCGAGGCAGGTCTTACCATCTTGACAAACATAATATTGGACCTACTTCGGTGGCCACATGGTCTAAGACATCACTCTCTAAATAGACTGGCTGCTGTTGACAAGGATATCGGGACTCAATTCCCGATCGGGTATACTGAGGCGGTTTTTTTCCTAAAAAAAATTTACACCCTTCCGCCAAACAAATGCGTGCACATTTCTTCTCAACCTTCCTGGTCCTAAATTCACTAGCGTAACTAGTACATATGAAAGCTATTATAGTTTATGATAACGGTTATAGCCGCATGTAAATATTATATCCTTTAAATTAAAAAATGACATTGGGTGAAACGACTTCTCGCTAGATAGGGCAAATGTCATCGTTGATCAATGTTAAATTTCTAGTTCTAGATTGCACTTATTACTCACATAACAATTATTTTCGTTCCGCCTCCCAGTCACACCATTCGCGATTGAGTGGTCCATCGTATATACACGACTTTATGAAAGGTCGTCAGAGGCCTTGACGTGTTTTTTTTCTGACAAACTGAGTGAGATTGCACAATACTCTCCAGTGAAAGGTCACACACTTTATTCTTTGTTTCGCAATATTAATTGTTTAGATTTCACTGTGGATTAAGTCCCCACACAAAAGTTAAAACATTCATACACAGGGAAAAGTCATTGTTCTGTTGTTGTTTTTATGTAAGCGCAACCGTTTAATTTGAAGACACTCCCATTGGCGGACAAGTGGATTAAATGTCAGGCTCTTTTAGTCTAGTTTTCCACTGACGAAGAAGAAGGGTTGGAGTCAATGTTCTAGTCCCTGCTTGATGTACCGAATTTGATTCTTCCTCCCTCCTTGTATGGTGTATCACTCCTCCAGTGAATGTGGATACATTTCCTCCAAATTCTACCTTCCTAATCAACCACTATTATATGAGTAGTACAATTCGGATAGTCTGGATTTTTTAGTTAGTGCATCAATTCTTTTTTAATACATTGATGAAAATTGTGTTCTCGAACAAAAAATGTAATCTGTTTTATCTAATTATTTTAAGGATGTGAGCAATTTTTCATCATAATATAATTAAAAATATTATAATTACTATGCTCGCATATAATGACAGTTTTTAACTTAAAAAATGGTCAAAACACATTTTAAAAGAAACACTACATCAGAAGTTAGTTTGACACTTTAGCTCAGTGTGTAATATATTAGCCTACAAAGCTTAGGGTCCCGGGTTCGATTACTCTTATGGCCGAAAAATGTGTAATTGGTGAAATTTAGATTTCCCCCTTTCACAGTGATGAATTAACGGCTATTGGACTGTGTGTTGTCTTTTTTTACTAGATTTAAGCTAGTTTGTAAGTCGTGTGCCGATACAATCGGTCAGTTCAGTAAGTGAACGTTAAATACCTCTAATCAAAACAAAACAGTATTTTATCCCTGAAGGTTTCACTTTATATGCTGACCATGAACACACCTTTCGCATAAATCGATATACGTAAGGACGTCGCCTTTAAAAAAAAAAGTAAGGCGTGAAAAGTCTGTCGCGTTGGTTGACGGGAATAACCTTTCCGTCGACAACTACAAATTGGGCTGTGACTAGTTTTACCAGTGTCATCTTGACAACTCTCATTTTATATACTTGTTTACCAACGAAACGTTTCTAAAAGATGTTATCAATTGAAGCGAGGTGAAATAGTATTTGTCGACTTGTTTCTGATGTCACACTTTCTTCCGTAATGTTATTTAGTTTTAGTTTTTTCGAGTACCTACTTAGTTGAATGAAGACCATGTTGTGTTTGGAATTTAATTAGTCAAGACTTTAAATACAACTTATTACTTTGAAAATCTAAGGTTTAATACTGTAGTTTACAGTAAATTAATTATTTAGCTACCCGCCTCGGTGGCGTAGTTGGCTAACGCACTTGTCGTGTTGAGCTCTACTGCTGAGGACGGGGAGATCGAGGTTCGAATCTAGGTCGGGTGAACTTGGGGTGGTTTTTCCTAAATGGTTTTCCACTTTCTCTCCACGCTAATGTGGGTTCACTTCCTCTAATTAAACCTTACCAATTCTTAATCCAATAGGGTAATTAGTACTTAAAGCGTATAACCCGAACAGGTAGTAAGACGCGGTGCTAAATATTATTATTATTATAATTATTTAGCTATTTTTAAAAAGTAATATTTTATCAAATCTTGTCTTTAACTAGGCCTATACCTGTAAAATAACTTGCCAAAGCTTGATTTTGCACAAACCAACACTGGTGAGCATGGTGGCTGAGACGTTAGCCTCGTCTGGCCTCCCGGTGATGGGTAGATAGGGGTTTGAATCCTGGTAGGATGAATTGAGATTTACTTTTCCTAAATAATTTTACTTTCGCCCTCCATGCAAGTAAGGGAAAATTTCCTGCAAATTCATCCTCACTCGTCCCTACTTCATTAGTGTATAAATGCGGCGAAATAACACACTTAATTATTGTTCACACCTAATAAAATATATATCTATTAACACGAGCGTACTTTTTTTTTTACAAATCTTATGGGGCTTAACCAATGATGCCCCTCCCTGTGTTTAGTGGTTGACCACAATTTTGAGGGGACCTTTGTTAAATTTCAGGGGGTGCTGACAAAGCTTTCTTTTATTTGTACATGAGCTCGTACTGATATCCAATTAATTTAGGGCTACGAATTTAGTAATAGTTTTATAGATTTAGTCTAATTTGGTTCATAAGTTTGTGCTGATATAGTTTGTGTGTCTGGGAAGTGAACGTTAAATACCCTCAGTAAAAAAATCCTATGAATATTGTATTAGGATTGGGACACCAAAAGTGATGATTTTTTATTTCTTTTTCTTCCCAACTCACGACCAATACCAACATTTGTATCACTCACTCATCGGAAATGTCACTAAATTTAGCGTCTCCTTTCAGTTGTCTTTTACAGTGCAGACTTGTTTTAAGTAAAAGGATAATGGTAAAGGGAAATTCGGGGGACAGGGGGAGGCTTTCATTCGGATTCTATTCACGGTTTTAATCTGTCTTCCTTCTTGGCAATGTCTTTACTTGGTGTTTCTCTCCCCTCCCTTCTTTTCCTCCCTCCACGCCACTTGTTTTCATCCAAGGCTCCCCTTTCCTTACCTCTTAAGCTTACCCGAAACAGCCTTATCTCAACTTCAACTATGGACGTATCAAACCTTTAAACGATTATCGAGTGAAACATTTTAATATAATCTCCGGTGGGAGGAAAATAGATCACTATAAGGGGATTCAGTGGGTTATGTTATCAAAACAGTTCATTGTATCGGTGGTCACGTGGTCTAAGATATCTGACTAGCAATAGACTGGATTGCCGGGGACAAGGCAGGGAAAGTTCGAATCTCTTCACTAGGAATTGTTTTTTTTCTCTATCATTGAAGTTTTCCAAGTGTCCCTCCACCTTATTGATTGTGAACTTCCTTTAAGTTACTCTCCCAATCCTTACCCCATAGAATAAATTACTGATAACTTTTTTTAAAATTTATTTGAGGTTTTAAACTATACTTTCTGTACCGACATAATATCAACACACGAGAATTTTCTATGAGCGAGAGTGAAAGGGCCTACTGATTTTGCCGGGAAAGGTATTTTTACGTACCTTCCAGGGTTCTTTACATGCCACAGTTGACATCAGACCAAAAGCTTTACTTCCCCTTCTATGGAAGCTGTGTAACGGATTTTTATCGCTCAAGAAAAATCCGTCAACCTCGGCTAGTTTTGAATCCACGAATATCGTGTCCTGAGGTGCACTGATAACCTTGGCGTTGAAGTACTAGTAATTAAATAAACAATTAAGAAATCACACACACACACACATACTCACTTTACTATTTTAGGTTCCACCAGGAATCGAGTTAAGACCGTGTGGTCAACTTTATTAACCACTCGGCTCTTGGGACATAAAAAAAAATCTACACGCACCCTCAACATTAGATTACGTATTTTATTTGCCACGTCTTACTACCGATCCGGGTTATTCGCATTTAATTACAATAATGAAATAGAGATAAAGGTAAAATGTACATGAAGTGTGCCCAAACTTGCGTGGGGGGAGAGTGGAAAGCCATTCGAGTGAATAATCCCTCAATACATGGGTTTCCAGCCCTTACCTTCCCGTCAACAGTAAACCAGGCTAAACGAGTGTGACGTTTATTCTATAAACTTATACAGTAGTTTGTTTATTTTAAATTTTTAATTCGCTTTCAAGCAAATCATTTTGGAAGTATTAAGACTAAAATAAACAGTAATCATATGAATATCACTCACGATTGGTATCTCTATTTGCCTTATGAAATGTTTGGTATGTTAAGAACTAGTGTTTGGTAGACAAGGCTTTTTCTGTTAACGGTCCCAGTAACGCCGCCGGCACCATCCCTTTGACTCTGTAATCTGATTGGCCGATACAAAGCTGCTCACTTTGTATTGTTTAGTCAGCACAGCGCCAGCTATCGCCTAATCATGTTCCAAATCGAATTAAATTATAGCTGTCTTGCCTTCTTGGAAAATTTGTTAGGTGGTGGGGGCTTGATGTAAATTAGATTCGAGTCAGGATAGAAAAAAAAAGAAGTTTGGAAATAGGGAGTGAAAAATCGGGTGATTTATTAAAATAACAACGTTGTAAGATTAGAAATCTTAAAACTTCTTAATTTTCTTACGAAATTATTTGGTTAAACATTAATTTTTTTCACTGTGGGAAGCTCATTTTTTTACGTCTAAATTAATAAAATAGAAAATTTATTGTACCTTCGTTTGACACGTTAATCTCTTAAATAAATATATTGCCGTCCCTTTATTCGAAGAGCCTAACCCATCTATAATTAAATAACATAAAAAAAAGTGGCCAATAATGAATAGGAATAGAAGCTGATAGGGAAATAATCAAGAAACGTCTTGGTAGATTAAACAACTGTTCTTTGTTTGGTAGGCACATTGGGCTCAAAGTGATTTAATATTTAAGTATACGTGGCTAGAAACCTATTTCTTGCTATTCTACTAAATCATCGATACGTGATGATTTAATGATCAATTTAATAGTGAATCTTCCAGATGGGGTTAGTTAGACCCATATGGCTTCATTATCGATTATAATTCGGAATGTCGGGGCTTGATTAGGACGAGGTAGCTTATATTGATAGTAGATAGTATTGGAACGTAAAAAGAGGGGTATAAGGAATAATATAACGGACGTGATTTGATCAGAAACTTTTTAAACGAAGATAAAAAGTCCTCTTCAAATTATGTAATGCTCATGACCATTATTCAAAAACTTTTGGGCTAACTATGTTTAGGAAACCAAACTAAATGTATATACTTAAGGGTAGGGATAAGAGACAAATTAATTTATACTATAATATAGTTTAACATTGGCAGGAAACAAGACACAACACTTATATCTTAAAATCTTTTATTTATCCACTAAGAGCACAAATTCTAGTTACAAAGGGATCTATATTTAGCGTATATTAACAGTGAAGTACGATACTTTACTTCTCTTTTTTTACTGAACATTCTTGTCAACCTGTTTAGAGTTGATATTTTCTGTAAAGGAGCCGTCACTACCTGCCTGGAGTTTCTAATGTAGGTTATATGGCGTTGCAGTGCTTTTCGTACTCTTTACAGCAGTTGATAGATACTCAAAACTTTTTTGTGGGTGCAGCCCCACTGGTGTTTTATTATTTTATTTAGAAGACCCCCATGCTACCATATAAATAAAATAAACGTTTTACTCCTGCTTACGTGAAGTCTTCTCTTACATTTTACGTTTACGGTGAATTTTTGGCGCCCTATAAATGTTTATAAGGCTGTCAAACGTCTTTAGCACAAGTCATTTTACCGCACATAATATCTGTTTACACTATAACAAAGGCTGCACCTTGCCTAAACAGGTTTTACGTATCCTCTTTGTCATCCCTAAAAAAATTAATCGGTGATCCCCTGATAGCTCGGGACCCCAAATGGGGCTATACCCCCAGGGTTGCACGCCACTAATATAGTCACCAAATCACTTTGACGGCTGTAATGGTTGGTTGATTTGACCTGCAACTGGACTGTGGTGTTGTTTCAGAAGTAGGGCCATGAGTCTGGTTTGACAGCAAGAAAATGTTTTCTAGACGGGCTCACTCCACTTTGTATATTCAAGACTCAAGAGAACCACTTCGGTGGCCACATGGTCTAAGGCACTACTCTTGCAGTAGACTAAACTGTCGATGACGGGACATCGAGGTTCTAATCTTGGTCGGTTGTAGTGAGGGAGGTTTTTCCATTCCCCCCCCCCACTCAAATGCGGGTACATTGCCTCTAAAATCTAAATATAGGCCTACTGGTAGAAAGACGTGATGCCAAAAAATACCCAAGAGGAAAGGTATAATTATTTTGTTGGGTCTGTATTTTAATAAGTTTGTTTGGGTCCCATAGAATAAGTTAATGATTCTTCCACCAGCCTCGTGGTATAGTGGTCAGAACTCCTGGGTGTTGACCTAGAGGTCCCGTGTTCGATTCCCGGCTGGTATAGGGGAATTCTTCTCGAAAGTGGAATAGTTACCATGATCACCAAGGTTCGGTTAATTAGGCTTAAGATAGGTTTAGATAATTATCTCCTTTACCCCATCATATTCACTATCATCATCTCATGGAAAGAGCCTTCACTAAAAGGAAGTACATTTGGGCATACCTTGGGCAACGGTACATTAGTGCTAGCTAATCTTGCAACAAACTGAGCTACATATTGATTTAGCCCAGACACACCATTATTATTATTATAAATCTTTTATTTCTTTGGGTTGAATATACAATATATATATCCTCGCGTAATGGAGTTGGAGACAACCCGAATTGAATATTAACTTATTCCCCAATGTGAAGTTATTGTTATTGTTAAAAGCAAGCGTTTTGTTGTTGGGTTTTGTTGTTGGGTTTTGTTGTTGGGTTTTGTTAGGCACATCTAAACTATCTCTCCCCCTCTTTATATATATATATATATATATATATATATAAAAAGTTGTTTATAGGCTACAATACAAATCTTGTACACAAACCTTAGGCTTCGTTAAACTTTTAAAGATAAAGGAGAAAAAAGATAATTGTTGTGTACCCATCCTTCAAAATGTGGCTTTATTTAGTTTCTAGCTCAAAAAATGGAAACCATCCGTCAAATGTGAGCGCTGCAAAACCACTTTGACTTGCACAAAAAAAAAAGTTATTTTACCGACGGGACTAATTGAGTTAGTGTTCATATTTTGATCATGCTATATTTTAGTTACTCACATAATTAAAAACATTGGAGAATTTATTTATACTACGGACTAATCGAACCAATTTAAAAGTAAAGCAACGATATTTGTGTCGAAAAAGATCCGAGCTATTCAGTTTTTTTATTATTATTTTGTTTGTTATTCCCCAATTCGTTCAAATCGTGGGTCATCAAAGGGTATTGTGCAGTCTACCTAGTTCGAACTCGATTTAATTGGCCACTTTTATTAGCATAAAGAAAATAGATCAAAATCAAGCTAGCTACTACACGAATAATAGATAGTATTTAAAATTAAATACCAACTCGCTGGAAATTCAGCTGATATAATTGATCAATTGTTGTGGTAGGTTACGTTGTTACTTGTGTTTTGTTATTTTTACTTAACCTCGTTTCCTCCGTGATCTCCATTTTGGTAAAGGAATCATTATTTGTTGGTTATTAATAGCATTAACATAACTGCTCTTACAAATGTTTTTCTGATAAACAAAATGACCATAGCAATTGTATGTGTTTTTTGAACCAAGTATTTAAGTTGTGTTGTTGTTTTTTTAAACATGGGCGGGTATATTTGAGAATTTGGAGTACGCCAATAAATTAATGCCACTTTATGTAATAGTAAAACCTATTTACAAGGAGTTGAGGGAATTTTAGTGTAAAATAGTGCGTAGGTGGCTTTTCTTAACGTATTTTCACTAGTGTAATAAATAAATGCCCTTTGGCTTAGTGGATCATAATATATGATTTTTACATCCATTACTGTTTCCAGACGTTGGCCTGGTCAGTTTTTTATTCAAGCCATATATTTTACATTACCGGCTGGCTAAGTCTGTCGTAGCTTCATACGCCTTTTAATCTATTTTAAGACTAGGACAGGCACAACATCAAGTTCTCGGCCGTTAATTTATCATTGTGAAAGGGTAAACCCAAGAATATATGACTGTGGTTTATTAAATGTGCACGAGGATGGCGTAATTAAAGCATCGTTGCTCGGCACGGTGCTCATTAAACCTTCGCGCTTACCTGATAGTTTCAGCGCAACTTTAATTGTAAGTAGCTGCGTTCTCGTCGTTAATTGGATATCCTGCACCTCCTTAAAAATATCTAAATTGGCGTTTGCTTTGTTATAAACTTACTGTTTTAATTGTCAACAATCTCTTCTAAGAAGATCAAGACAAAATACCTCTTACTAAAGGGAATATCTTTAGTTTTAGCAGAGGGGTAACTATTCACACTAGGTTTTATCTAATAAAGTATTCGTTTATTCATCACCACGTCTCATTACCCGTTTAGGTCGAACACATAGGTACTAATTACGCTAATGTGTGTGAAAGTAAAAAGTAAAACCATTTATAAACTTCAACCGTCAAACTTCACTACCGAACTCCATGGCTCAAAACAAGATTGAAAACTCATTGTTATCATTGATAAATAATCTTTGAATGCACTTTATAATATTAGAAATGACAATTTTGATTTTGAAATAATCTTTGTCTCATTTTATAATAATAAAAATAAATCGGTGACCCTCAAAATGTTTTTGTTTTTTTCCCCGCACCCTCAATGGTTCATTCATTCGTCTCGCTCGGCAAAAGTTAATTCTAGTTGACAACATCGGTGCAGAGTTCCCGTTGGTTTCTATGGTAACCGGTCGTGGGTCTATTGTCTGGAAGGTCAGCTCGCGATGACCCTGGGCTCCGTTCCAGAAAAAAAAAATCACCACGCATTTCACGGGGACCTTGATATGTAGGTTGACCCTTCTCCCCCCTAACACGTTAGGGGGGGGGGGACATAACCTGCTCTAGATGTCAACCTAGAGAAGGTTAGTTGTGTTCCTGTCCACTCCGTCTATCACACTTCCCGCTTGACGTTGATTACATTGTTTAGCACATGTTATTTCCTCTTGCGTAGCTTGGTTCGCTGGCCACTTTCAAACGGATCAAGGCCGATACACACAGAATGATAAGCTAATCTGTGCTGTGCTAAGACTGTCAATTTGGTTTCCCACTAATTGCTAAGCAATGGCCTCTCCTTTCACTCTAGAATTCAGTGTTTCTTTCTGGTCTGCTCCAGTGAAGTTTAGTTATGATGGCGTTCTCCAAGATGCCTTGTTTGAGTTCAGATGATAGTACTGAGGGAGAAAAGGTGCTGCTGTTAGCAGCTGTTTTGAAAGATGTAGAAAACTTAGGAGTTGGGGGTTTGATTTGTTCAATTAACACTTCCATTTTAATATAAATATATTTATTAAATATAAAACCTATAGGCCTATTTAATATTACTTAAATTCACTTGAAACAAACTGAAAACAAAACTTCAACACTTCTTTTGTTATTTTCACCAAACCAGCACTGCGTGTGTTCAACATGGAGCCTAAGTTGCGTTATGCGCATGCGCAACTTAAGATGGCTCAAGATGGGAGAGAGAAAAATTGTTTGGCCAGCAACAGGAAAAAACATAGCAAGGCATAGCTTAGCTTAGCTTAGCTTAGCTTAGCGTTCTCTGTGCACCGGCCTTAACGCATCACCTACCTTCTTTTCAAAGGCACTTATTTGTTGTGTTTTTGTCTACTTTTTAAACAGAAAATTTATGTTATCTTGGATTTTTTCAAGTTATACATATTTTAACTTCCTTATATAAAATTTGTTTCACTGTGTGTGTGTGTTCATATATAAATAGATCATAGATGTATAGGCGTGTTTTTAATATCCATATACATCCAGAAAAAAACTTAAGTTCGAGAAAGAAAATTGTAATTAATTGAAATGGAATTATTGAAGTAATTTTTAGCAAGATTGGGTATAAATAATATTTTACAAAATAGGCTGCTTTTGAGAGAATATTGTTACTAGCCTATATATCACGTGTTTTAGTATATTTAGATGATGCTGGTTTTTAGCTATCTCTGGACCTAAAGGAACAGGTTATATAAGTGTGTAAGAAGTATGAGAAACCACATAATAGAAATAAAAAGCCACTCTCTACAAATATAATGTTTGCTAGTTCTACGAAAGATAAATATCCAAACGAATTCATACAAGTTTTGACTAGTATTGTGAAAATAGACTGGGATGTCTGCCTTTACAGCTTTGATTGGAAATGGCAGGTTTATGCAATTACAGACGAAACTTTTATGATTTAGGGTGTGATCGTGAATAATCAAGTTTTGCTTTACGACTGACAATGGGTAGCCTGGAGATATCTATTCAATAACTATTAAGATTTAAAATAGTCTATAAACTTCCTGTAATGTACATTATGGCGTTCAAATTATGTTCTTTGCGCTGAACATGACACACAAGACACAATATAGTGCCACAAAATATTATACCTCTTGCATGTAAAGTCCGAAACTAATTTTGCCACATTAATCACAGTATGGTAAACCTGTTTGAATGTTGTTTGAGTACACTACTCAGCAATAAGGTACGCCTTCACGCCTTACTAAAGAAAGACTCCACTAGCGCTGGCTAGCGGCGAACACAGACACTACTAGGTGAAGATGCTACCTCCTCTGTACACTCTGAATAAAACATGTTCGCATGGAAGAAAAGAGGGCGCGCAGCTCTAGTGAGGAAATCAAAATAAGTTGTTCGAATTTCGAACTTCTTTATCTTCCATTCCTCTCCACTCTGGAAAGGGAAAAAAAGAAACAAGCTTTATACCAGAATAGAAACAAATGAAGAGCTGGTAAAAAAAAGGGGGCAACATCAATAAATCGTTTTGTTCCTCCCTTACAAGAAAGACTAGCAAGCAATACAAGTAATGGCAGCACTGCGCGGAAATAAACAGAACGAGACTTCGAGAAGCTCTTGTATTGTCCTATTTCGCTTTTATGACTGACTTGCCTCCTACCTCTTTTATACACAGCACAGGGGAGTACGTGGTTTGGTGATGCTCAATCCAGCTCGTAGTACCTCGATACGACATATAGGAGACTCGACGAGAACATTAAATGTAATTTATTAATGCTCTAGGAATTCGTATATAAATATTAGTTATCTTTTTCGATACCACCTAGTATCGATTAAGGAATTATTTAGATCTATGGTTGACTACTTTAACCACTTAACTCAAGGATTGGGCAAGGAAGTTTGTAAAATTTATTTTGATCAAGAAACCATGGCAGTTTGTGTTTTAAAAAAGTGGTTCATTCTTCTAACCTTTTTATGTTGGATTATATTTACTGTCATAATGCTTACCACATAAGCTAATCTGATGGGTGAGGCTTGTGTGGGACTTGTTTTTGTTTCAGAATGAGAAGAAAGAGGGCGCATAGAGAAAATTGGTTAAGTCAAATAGTTCGAGTGGTGTCGTTTCTGGCTTTTTTTTTCCAAGTATTCTCTCTTAGGTTATGGTGGCAGAGAGGGGTAAATAAGACTTGATTTCGTCCGTATTTTTGGTTCGCTCTAAAACGGGCTGCGAGTATCATCTTTCGCTCTCTTCTGCGAGCACACCATCCCTTCCTACCCCTTCCATTCTATTCTTTCTCTGAAAAGCTAACACAATTCTCACCCTCTGTATTCACATAGTGAGCTATTGGTACGCACGGGGGAAGGGGGGGTAAAGGGGAGGGTAGCAGGAGCTTCCACCCCTCTTGCCCTCAAATCAACACATCAGGCGATCGATCGCTTGCCACCCTTATCTTCCGATCCCCTTCATCGTTCCACTACGACTCCCTTTCTTCCCCTCCTACCAACCCTCCGCCTGGTTAAAGGTTTCTCTTCTTTAGTTTGCCCTCACACAAATATTGCTAGTAAAAATGTTGACGTGGGAAAACGGTGGTCGCAACTGTGGCGGGTTACTGCACACAACAATTATTATTTGATACCGACGGAGATAATATATTATTTACGCCCGCGCTCGTTACGTTTTCTTGTACTGGTACTTGGGGTACTGAGATAGATTTCAAACCAAGACCGTTCCTGAAGTGTTGTATATTTGACATGCGGTTACTAGATGTACCCATGGCTACGTTTTAGATCAAAGGTTATTTAACGGCTAAATCTATGTAGACTGGGGTGAGGAGGGAAGTTAGATAAAATGCACCCACATTAGCGTAGAAAATTATTGAGCAAAGCACAAGTATGGACGCGTGTACACCACCGCTGGTTTTATTACAAGTTGAAATGTGTGTCAAAAAAATAATCTTAATTTTGAAACTTACTTGGAAGGGAAGTAAATATTTGTATCACAATTTTCTTTTTTTTGGTAAGGAAAAATAGTCCCTAACCGTACCAGTGGTTACATGGCCTAAAGTGTAAGTCTTGTAACATACAGGGCCACCAGGGATGGAGGTGGGGGTTTGAATCTCGATTGGGTGCACTAGGGGTGGTTTTCCGCAAGTGATTTATCAAAATGTGTCCCCCCCCTGCCCCCCATGCCATTTCCACGCAAATACGGATAACTTCTATACACTCCTTTCCTCATTCTTACTACTTAAATTAAGCCTTTTATAATTGTGCTAAAACGTAATGATCTACAAAAATAGTAATTAAACTAAAATTTCGAACTATTATTTATCACTTTTATTGTTGAAATCCAGAACGTTAATTTTTTGAGCATGTTTTCACTTTATTTGTGCCACGTGTAGCTTGTACCATCCACTAATATTTATTTATGAGTGCACAATTTTTTTTATAGTACGGTGACGTCACCAGAATTATGAGCCCGCTCTAGAATGCCCCACTAAGTGATTCTGCTCCCGTAATTCACTCTCGACGTTATAAGTTCCCCCGCCTTAATGGAGGTACTTTAAAAGCTAGGCAGTATAAGCGGCATGTATTTGGAGAGTTAACAACAGAAAGAAAAAAAAATCTCAGGGTGCTATATCTTTTATTTGGAGCCATCTTCTTCGAGATCTCGTTTGGAAGTTAGGTTGTTTCTTCTTCTTTACCTACCGCTTTCGGGATTTTTTTTTCCCTCCGTGTTAGTAACGTGGCTAATGGGCAAAAAACTGATGCGGTAATATTATGGACCGTGAAGCTTTTTATAAAGCTAGGTAATGCCCTGTTTAAGAGGCTATGTGCCGTAGATTGGCTGGTGGCTATATTTATAATAAACATGATTCACGCATTGATATAATTGATTAATTTTTACTATTTAATCGAACGCACTTTTTAAGCTTAGGTTAAGTGGCATGATCTTTAAGGCATTGCATTTGTTATGTTTTGGTTTGAACCTTAATGGAGATCAAAATTTATTGGGTAACAGGTGGAGGGATTTTAGCCTAATTATTATAATTTCAGTTCCAAGCGCAAAAATAATTATGTTTACCTAAAAAGCATTCGCAAAAGATAAAAAAAATTAGTAAACCTTAAGATCAACCGGAACTTATTCGAGCTGATTTTGAATTTATAACTATTATTAGAATTTGCCTGTTTGTATCACGTATCCAAGCACATGGTTAAATTTCAGAATATCACATCTATTTTCAGATCGCCATATCTTGTCATATAGTTCAAAAAGTTTCTAGATTGTCTTTTTACATACGCCAAGTCATGTGTTCCAAGGATGTTTCTATTTACAGATTGTGTTAATTTTGATAAATAACATAAACTGACCAGTAATTGTGGGCATGCGAACGAATGCGTCCGTCTCGTGTAGTTTAGTTGACCTGTGATGGGAAGACAGGGTTTACATTCCTACATTCTACTCAACTGTGGGTGCATTTCTTATAAATTAATCTTTCTTTTTCCTATACTATTAGTGTAAATGTGAGGAGACCCCACGTGGGTTATAAGACATAATATATGTGTTAAAAAAACTAAATCGAGCTACTTTTTGTCAGTGTTGGCTACTCTACAGGATCATTTTGTTTTACTGAAGGTGACATGGCTTTAACTCTAGATGCACAGCCTTTGGTGCCTAAAATATTTTTATCCAGGGTGAACTCAGCCTCATTTTCTTACCTTCAGGCGGAGAGGCACACCCAAATATTTCCTTTGCAGGGAATGGATTTAAGCTATTAACTATTTTTATAAATGTATCTGATTGGTAGTTTTAGGGACACTTTTAATGTATTTATTTCTATACCTTTTCATGTTGCAAGCCTGGCACACAGAAAAATAATATACCCAGACACTCAACCTCCAGGATAAAATGGTTGCGCTCCTTTTGGCAGCTTTTATGCTTCAACACTAGGATCGCTGCAGTCAATCCTATCACTACCCAGCAGTAACACTAGCGAAGCTTGGTGTTGAAGGACTCATTCTGGCAAAAGGAGCGCAGAGAAACTCCCATAAAGTTGAGAATCTGTTTTTTACTTGTCTGAGGCCTGGTATTAAAGCTTACGCTATGCATTCGACACATCTTAACGACGTTTCTTACTTGGTGAATTCTTAGCTATTCTGCGAAGCGGGTTCCCATCGTAACTTAAAGTATATAATAACTCAAAGCACTACTATACGTATGCAGCAATGTACAAAATAAAGGACGGGAGAAACGAAGTAGTTTACTTTCGCGAGGCCACTTGTTGATCTGCTGATAACATTTGTTCTCTTCCTCTGACGAGTTTACACACTCACTGTTTCTAATTCTAGATACACACATGCTTCCACGAACATTTTTAATCTATGTCCTGGCAGGAAGATTCTTCATGTCAATTTTTGTAAATAAAGAGAAATAGCCTGAGTTTTATATAATAATAAAAAATTAAAAAAATCTCCCAAATTAAAAAAAAATTAATAATGTAAGGCTATTTTAATAATTATTTAATAATTTATGGCCTTCCATGACGTCACAGTTAGTAGTTCTTACTGTATGGACATGTCCTGCTTGCCTCCCCTTATTTAGTGCAACACTGCTGCCAGGGATGTCCTTTGGACCAATTTTTAACTTTCGGGGATTACCTTTTTAATTCTCTCGTGGGAGCTACAGAAGGTAATTGCCATTTAAATGGTAAATAATACACCCTATAGTTTTGTTTTTTCTTGGAGATAATATGTTATTAAAGGCTTTTCAACACTCGATGTCGAGAAGATCAAACTACACACAGTACATTTATCTATGGTACTTGCTTATAGAATCTAGAGTTAAAGGCTAAGAGCGAGAGAGATAGAAGTATGAATGAGTGATACTTCTCGTCGTTGGCTATGATGGTGTGCATTTGAGCTCAACTTAATTAACTAGAACAATCCATATTAGTTTAAAATTGCAGTAATATATTGTTTACATATTATATATTAAGTCGTGTCTCAAATTATTTCAGGACTAAGTCTTATTTCGAGGGCCATACCCTAGTTGAACTTTCTACTCATCAGACCACGATGACTGTCACAAACATCTACGAATAATGAATGATACCCAAATCCGTCAATATCTAGAGATCCATGGGTAGATGAACCTCGTACACAGTTTCAATTGTTGAGTAGATTATAATTTGGATGTTTCCTTTTGATCGATAAAAATAGTATTTTTATTTTTGTCTTTTTTTCGCTGTCAGATAAGATGATATGCAAAGAAGTCTTCGAAGCAACGGAGCGCGAAAGAGTCTTGGATATTCGAACCGTCGAGGGAGGGCGGAAAGCAACTTTAAATTCGTCATTCAAAACATGTTGCGCTGGGCGCAAAAATCAGATTCTGGTAATTTTCTAACCGTGAAATTAAGGGCTCTGAAATGTTTTTCATATACAATTGATTCAATTTAAATTTTATTTACGGTTCGTCATCTGATCTAAGTTGCTAGGGAAATCACGTATTCGTTTAACGCAAGACCGGAAGACACTTTTTTTACTATTTAACTATATGCTATCATAGCTGGGGTAAAACTTGAACAGTAAACAATTTTTTTTAACATTAGTTCTTTTTCAGACAATGGTGCTACAACCGCTCTTTTCACAATGAAACCACTTTTCCCCACAACCCCAAACACCTCACGTGTTAGTCCACACTCACAATACATAGTCCAATTTTCATACAAACGGACTTTTTAGGACCTACAAACGTATTTTTGCGGTTAACATTATTGACAACATTTTACTATTTATTAGTGTTGTTATAAATATGTGAAAGTAGATCTAGTATATTTTATAACTGTCAGATAAAGCCCTTGACCTCAACATTTACGTCACCGACAATCTAGTATTTTGTGTGACTGATTCCTTAGACTGTGGAACCACAGATATGGGTGATTTGGAACTAACCAAAAGATACAAGAAGATCAAAACCTAAGTTATACGCCTAAACAGGAGCATTATAATATTTTAACTAGCCCACTATTGTTGGAAGAAAGAATTTATAGTGGTTTCCTTTAAATAAAAATTAATAATACAATTAAGTCTAGGCTGCCACCAAATAATGTAAGTACACCTTATAATTCATTATACACATTTTTAATAAGTGTTTTTATGACGGTATAAAACTAGGTGCTATAACTGGACGTTTTGTTGAAGCATGGATTCATAGTTCAAATTATTTTCAAACCACTCTGCTGAATAAAACTGTCCTGTTTTCAAAATTACACTATTAAGTCCACGAATTTAACAAGAAAAGACCTACACCGGTATGCACATGACTTATTTATAGTTCAGCTTGCCAGCAACGTGTAGGTTGAGGTTAAAATTATTATTATTATTATTATTAGTAGTAGTAGTATTGGAGTTTAACGGTGCGTTGGCACAATAAGGTAATTACTGTGGATTCACACATTCACCGAAAAAATATAGCGCATAACAGAAACGTGGTCGCGTGACGAGCTCTAAGCCAATCACAAGATTCCCACCTTTTAAGTGCGAGCTGTTTTGCTGAAGTTCAACTCATCTCTCCTTTGTAAACTCTGCCTGAGATGTTCGGCTAATGTAAAGCGTGTGTATCGATGTATTGGATTGGGCCAAAACACAACACTATAATTTGAAAACATCCATCGGGAGATTGATCTAAAATATATGTTTATCCACTAGAAAATAAAATGAGTTGATAATCAGCTGTTTTAAGTTAGCGTTGCAATGCATCATGGGCCAACATATGGCGTGTGAATTGCTGCGTCACTGAGGCAGATTCTTCTTTATATTTTCGATGAATGGGTGAATAAAGCTTTGGTGGCTTGAGTTTAAAAGCCCGGACAGATGTACTAAGGTTTTTTTTTTTTCATTTGTTCTACACCCTCCATTCATGAAAGTGCGGGTATATTTTCTTTAATTTCTACCTTTCTCATTCTTACTCCATTAGTGTAATTAAATGTAGAAAGTCCTCTGGAAGACCGGATGACTCTCGTGAAGAAGCGAGGTCGCAAGAAACCAGAAACCAACCGAACCGGCAACATTGACTTTGGGTCTCGGTAGCTTCGTTTTGTCTCCACCCACCCCCTCGTGATCTAGCTTAGATTGTTCCACTCTAACCGAAAGGGGTGAGAAGGGTTTCGGGTAGAAGGGTAGTATGAAAACAAAATGGAAGGTGACCTTACGAGTCGTTTTTACCCACCTTCCTCGCACCCTAAAGAAAACATACAACCTTCTAGAACTCCTCAATCCCTCTCTGATGTGATTACCAGATTCAACCCCTTCTCTGGTGTGGTTTTTTGTGCTCTCGGCTTCTTTTGTTTCGAAGTAGCTTGTCGACTCGCCTTTACCACTCTACTATTACTTAAGCAGTTTTTTAATCATACCACCTGTCCAAGAGAACAGACCAGTGGTGATGGTGATTGATACGGGGGCTCGCTATCATGACTTCTCTCCACTCGTAATAATGGTGGCAGCGGTGGGATATTACCAAAGAATGCCGTGACGGGAGAGCCTGGGAAAGCCCCCCAGGGGGATGCGAAGTGACTGGGGAGTGATGGAAGTCCTTTTTGTTTCTTTTTCTGGGGTCTTTGGGGCTCGTGAAGGATGGGGCGGAGATGTAAGCAATCACACGACCCAGTATAACCATGGCCCTCTTCTATCCGTCCAAGTGTGCCTCGGGGTCTGGACAGCAGCGCGTCTTGCTTGGTTCCTAGTTTACGTCTTCTACGTGCTGACGTAGCTACTTCTCTCCCCATGAAACCTAAGCTACGTTGTTTTATTTAGTAGTTTGTTTTCTGTATCATGTTATCTTTTGTTGGGGTGTCTATGCCGAAACAATCCACACGGGTACAGGATGAGAAGCACCCAGCTGTGGATAAGATCGTTTGAGATATTGTGATTCAGGTGTGGCCCAACAATCTCTTGAGGTACTTAGGATCGAATCCCGTTGTGTTTGTAAATATAACCCTTGAATTTTACTTTGCGTTCTCCTCGTCTTTGTACCCTTCCAAAATGTACGCATATTCACACTAAAGGAGGATGGACGAGTAGAGTATGAGTACCCGCATTTGCTTAAAGTGACTGGGAAACCATTTATGGACAAATGTTTGGCTAAAATTCTAACCCCGTGTGACAAATCAGATGTGATGGGACTGTATTTGCCTGCGTACCTACCGGTTACATGTAGTCTTATTTTTCACTTTGTTTGAAAGGACGTGGTGTAAAGTTTTTCGGAGTTCACTGAAATTCCAGTTGGTAGTAAAAAACCTCACTCGTCTTAAGGACCTGCACAATCCATATTATATAAGCAACGAAAAGTATGAGCAAGCTTTATTTTGATAATTTGTGCCACCATCCGTTTGGAAAGGGGATTTGAAACCACATTGCGCAAGTCATAATTATTGATTAAAAAAATATTATGTATGACGGGGAACTTAGTGTGCACTTTCTAAACAGACACATTAACAAATAACTTAAATATAAACTTGATATATGCACCAACCAACCTTGACCCCTATAGGCCTATACGGCTGCAGGTGAGTTGCGACCACACGAATTGGTTACCTCTAAAGAGAGAGTTGAATTGTTGCCCCAAATTTTTAGAGCCACGTACGAATAGCGGCCTGGGCTGTTGACCTAACCTAACATCTTCAAATTTTTGCCAAAACCATTGAACGACTAGGACTGAGGAAGTTTGGATATTACGAGGATGTTGACACGAGACGATAATAGTTTATATCTGAAATTCAAGAAAGCATTATATAAAGCATACTGTTAATTAGGTGGACGCAACTCATAAAACTCTCTCAAGTGAGTGGGCCGCAATTCATTTGTGTCCCTCAAAAAGCCAGGCTGCAACTCGTACACGATTTAAAGATTAGGCCACAACTCACCTGCATAGCTATGCACATATATATATATATATTGGATAGCAGGATGAACCCTTACACAATTAATTAATATCCTCGTCAGTAGCATCCAGAATTTAACTAGGGCTACCTGGGTCAGTGATTTCCAACCTTTTGCAGCATTTGACACCAATTTTTCTTATTTGAGA
Organism: Timema shepardi; assembly: GCA_902151425.1. Taxonomy (NCBI): domain Eukaryota; kingdom Metazoa; phylum Arthropoda; class Insecta; order Phasmatodea; family Timematidae; genus Timema; species Timema shepardi. Next base: position 159,371 of record CABFVX010000456.1, read on the forward strand.
TCATCCCTTGATAGCTTAAAAGCGTTTGAATCCTAGTTCTTTAGTAATCTATTTTCCGTTTAGTCTTACAACCCATCTCGGCTCATCAATTTAATTAAACAAATGGGGTGGATAGAATTTAATGAAAATGTACCCTTATTTGCATGAAATGAGATGGGGAAACCGTTAAGGAAAAATTACCCCCGCTACACCTGACCAAAATTCAAACTCCGACTTCCCTATCACGGATAAACCAAACCAAAAGAACGTGAAGTTGAGCCCGCTTGCCCATCGATGCTTGTTTTAATTATTATAAAATGCTTATATTAGAATGGTTATATGAATTTGGCTAAGGTGTCATAAAAGAGAACCGAACTTATAATGGGGGGAGGGGGGGCGGCGGCGATTCTTAAATGTTAAGCTACCAAAGCTACAAAGCTCCCACAGTGAACTAAGTCAGCAAGAATCTATCAAAGTGGGATAGCCAAAACAAACCTAAGCAGTAACTTGACAGATTTGATCATTTTAACCACCTACATCAGTTTTATATTTGAATTTCACATTTTCTCAAAATCATTAAAATCACTTTGGAAAGTAAGATGTTCATTTAATGAAGTCCAGGCTTCAGATTACTTTTGAAAAAATTTGTTTCAAATCCCAGCTATGTCGAAAATGTAATCTTTACTGGGTACAAAATATAAATCAAACAGCCTTAGGAAGAACCTGTACGCTTCATATTTAATATTGGATTGAACTCTCCCAATATTAAAGTTAAATTTTAAGTTGGGTGCTCATTTTTTATTCCACTTTTTTATTCCTGTCTTAATACCCATTTGGGCCATACAAATTTAACTACACTAATTGTATAGTTAAGATATAATTTATAGGAATTTTAAAGGAGGGTATGAAATAATTTAGGAAAGAAACCACCATCAATATGCCCCACTGAGATACGAACTCTGGCCACTTAGTCACTGTCGAACCAGAACTTGACGCTAGGTCCGCGTTCCTTACCGATGCGGTTCGGTCGTATGTTAAATGGTAAGTACCACGAATTTAAACTACATTATTTTACTAGGAAAAAATGTCAAGCTTTACAACAATACATGTTTCAGAATATTATTTTAGAGTTTCACAATTTTTTTCACTCTGTAAAAAAAATCGCAACACAATCGGTTCGATAATGATTAATTATTTTAAACTTTTGTTAATTAAAAAAAATACTTTTCTTTTGATGACATATTTCTTTTACTTTTGGTCCCCAACTTTTTTTGTTTCCACTGAATTATTATTTTGCCTGAGCTCGAACAAACTTTTGGTATTTGATTTTCATGGGAGAAAATGCGATTAAAACTTGTGTCAAATTATATTACCACTACGCGGTATTCTTCCGGTAAGATTGGTAATAAAAACACGGGCCCAACTTATAAGTTCACTTCCGAGTGTTTGAAGAAACTTGACATTTTCTGTTTTAATCAAGCCATTCAGGCGAGTTTCTCTCAAGAGTATTCCTCCCCTTCCCACACATTTTTTTAGATTTTTATTTTATCTTCTGTGTCTTTTGTTCTGTGGAGTTATTCATATAATTAGACCAGCTGTGGCGGTAAACCCCTGGGAAAGACCTGCTTGTTCACGTGGACGTGTCACCAAGGTCGAGAGGTCATTGGCCTCCCTCCTAATACTTACCCTGTGACGTCCACAGATTGGTCACTCTCACTGCTTGAATTAATTTGATTATCCGGGCCAAGGTCGTGGGATATGGACTACTCTATAGGAGGTACTTTGTGGCTGCCACAATTGGTTTGGGGCGAAAGATCAAATCTGCACTTAATGGCCCTTTGATTATAATATAGTATTGCAACAGGAAGGGGAATGTAGCTTTATAAGGTGGGTGTCATCAAGACTTCTTACATGCCAATAGTTGTTAATAAAACAATATAAAATGCTTGTCAATTTGTAAAGGCTAATGGAATGGTTGGATACAAAATTTGTCATTTGTTAAAGTTTCTGGACATACTTTTTCAACTTTCTAGGTTTTTTTGGAATGGCTGAGGGCATCAGTTATAAATGGAGGTTTTTGGGATACCTGGCGACATCAGTTATCAATTTGTTGGGTTTGTTTTAGAATGGCTGAAGCCATCAGTTATCAATTTGTTGGGATTTCTAGAATGGTTGGAGGCATCTACCAGTTATCAATTTGTTGGGTTTGTTTTAGAATGGCTGAAGCCATCAGTTATCAATTTGTTGGGATTTTTAGAATGGTTGGAGGCATCTATCAGTTATCAATTTGTTGGGATTTCTAGAATTGTTGGAGGCATCCATCAGTTATCAATTTGTTGGGATTTTTGGAATGGCTGAAGACATCAGGTATCAATTTGTTTGGTATTTTTAGATTGGCTGATGGCATCAGTTTTTTTATTGGAAGTAAATAAGATGCACCTTTTCTTACGAATTTACTATCAAAATATGACTTTCAAATTTTCTTAACCCTATAACAGACACCATATTCCATTTCCCAGCTGTAAATAATTCATCATTGGGAAAGGGGAAGTATCAATATCATAATTTATAAATGTTTCTGTCGTACCTGAAATTTAACCCGTGATCCATAACTAGGTAACCTAAACAAATGTGCTAGTGACTGAATTAATTTACTGGAAATACTAATTACTCCTTCCATTAGGTCTTTGGTCATACGATCACTATTTTCACTTTGCTCAATGTCTAGCTTTTTTCAAAAATAGTTTTATGGGTATGAGATGGCTTGCACAAGAAGATTTCTCGGTTCAAACCTGTTGACAGTAGATCTCACTCCCTTTATTTAAAACACGTGAAGTACGACGTGCTATGTATTGTTCTTATCGTGACTTCAGTTTTAAGTTTTATCTTTAGATTCCAGGTTGATATTTTTTCTCATTGAACAAGTTAGACAGAAAACAAATTATATTCAAATAACATTATATTTATATAGAATAGCCGTTGTTCACTTGGCTTAAGACGTCAGTTTCGCAATAGATATCAACATCTAAAACAAAAAACAAATACGTACATCCCTGCCAAATTTAGTTAAATTTGGCCTACGCATTCTTTAGTAATCACGGAACAAACAGATAGACTAAATTACAAAAGGTCGAGTTAAAAAACAGGACCTTCACTCCATTCGTTCAATAAATTAGTTTCCACAACTATATATATATATATATAATATTGTATATCAAATGTGCTAGAATTGACCATGAAATTAAATTAAAATCACGGATACAAATACCAATACCGACGTTTGTATTCTAGTTTACGACCAAATACGTTTATTTAATCTAATTTCTAATTAATTTCAAATAAGGCCCTTGTCCCTGTCGAGTGCAAGTCTAAAACCTATTTCGTGGGATGTTGGGTGGGAGGGTGAAAAGCATGGTGTGGCTTCACAGCCAACCAAAGTATCCTTCCGCGCCAACTAGAACAGATGGATCACGGAAACCGAAGATGGTGTTATCTACCGGACAGGTCTTGTGGAAAAATCACACGTTTGTAAATATCAGTTTTCTCGAGAACGAATGAAATGTTTATGTTAATATTTTCAACACCCATTCTAAGATAATGTACCAATGTTTATTAATTGTTACATTTTTATATTTTTCGTTACGAAGCCGGAAGTTTTATATTGAAAAATGTCAAAATTATTGATATTTAATCACTGTTAAAATTATAGAGGTGAATATATAAAAAGTATAACTTAATCAACATGCTTCTATTCTTGAACAAACCGTTTCCGAAAAGAAAATTGCAAAACAATAAAAATTCTTGAAGATAACTATTATTTCCCACGGCTCTGCATTTTCATGCCAAATGAAAAGGACCCATCGCTTTAACTTATACAGGTTTAAATTTGACAAATATGGTATTTACATTAATCTCATCTCTCGTTACCAAACCAAAAATGTATTAACCAATTTATTTACTATAAATACCTCTACTAATTTCCTTTATATCGGTTTTCCTTTAACATAGTAGGCCTTACTTGTGAGTGTCTTAATAACTTAAAAATATTTACAGAATACTCCCTCACAAACAAGAACACTTTTCACATAAGTCCTAGTCTGTTTTTCTTTACTGATTAATGATATATAAAGTTAACCTCTCTAACTATCCTTATGATGATAGCTCGTTCTTTTTAAGTCTATCATAGTCATTATATTGATAATTCATTTTTAGGCATCACCCGGTATTGAACTCAAGTCCTTTAGACCTGAATTCGGCCTGTAAATTATTAGATCACAAAGTGGACGTTAAGTTCCCCGGTAAAAAGCTAAGTTTCTTTAAAAAAAACATTGTTGGCCGCATCACCAGGAATCTACTGTAGCGTGTTGGGAGCTGACGTGCCCGTCTTCCATCCCACCACGATCTTCTAATCCTCGTATCCTTGGCGTGCCACCACGCTGCCTTGTGTTGAATGGACAATTACTACTTGACCACTGTGTCATGTGTATTCTTCCCCTCTTATACCCCCACCTCCTTGCACATTGCGACAGTGGTCAGATAGCTTCAAGGGAACCTGATTTCATATGTTGCGTGGCTGGTACGTCTATTACTTCTGGGAGCTCTATTTGGCGTTGTTGTGGCCTTCGGTATCTCAATCTGACAAAGTCTATTTCATTACATTTATCTTTTAAATCTGATAGTGTATCAAATTGAGTGTCGACCTCGATGGTCTTAGGGTAAAGTGCTCGTCACAGGACTCGATGCTCGTGGGTTCGAGCCCATCCGGCGTCAATGTATTCTTACTGAGCGATAATAATCCGTAGCACACTTTCCTTCTGAGAGGAATTAAGGCCGTAAGTCCCATTCAGATTGTGGCATGTAAAAGAACCCTGGAAGGAATGTGAAAAATACCTTTCCCGGTGAGATTGGTAAGCCTTTCTTTCGCTCTCACTCATGGAAATTCTCGTGTACTGATATAATCAGTCGGTTTAGAAAGAGCACGTTAGACACCTCAAATAAATAAATAAATGGATAATAAGATCAAATGTAGTATGCCTGGAAGAAGATAATAAATATTTTGCTTATTTATATTATTGTACTAATATAATCAAGATGAACCATTGAGTAATGACTATATTATATTATCATTTTCAATGGATTAACCTTTACCTTTACCCTGAAAGATAGCAGATTACCTCACTTGGTTCCAATATACAATTAAATTCCATCGTACCCTACTACCTATCCGAGGTGTACGTATTTTTTATCATTATATTGAGCTAGGGATGATGAAAATAGAATTTAGAGAAACATTGATAACATATTCTAATATTATAATATATTATTGGTGTTATAAGTATTGCCGTATTGATAATATCTATAAAAAGTGACATATATATTACATGACTTGACGCATGAGAGCGTGAAAGTATATCTGGCATATTTTCTGTCAGATAATGAATGATCTTCTCCCAAAAATTGAACTGTAAAATGATCGTACGGTAGCAGCTCTCCCGGCAAAACTATGAGTGTGACATCTTCCCCCCCTCCCCCGAAGGACGTTGAAATGTGTCAGTTTATTTGTACCCTCCCTCCATGTACTGGCTTCAAACTATTCGTCCACACGTGTTGTTTTTTTTGTGTGTGTGTGTCAAAGTGTCGTTTTATATCGCTTTCATATCAGCACATTTCATTGTTTCGCGGGCTAGGAACAAAATGTAAATGCTAAATGACGCCGCGCGCGGCTCGCAGAGCACAAAAGCGGCTTTGTGACTTGTTTTGAGCGTTCTTTTGATACACACACAAACTACGCCGATACATGTCAATGGTGAATAATTTGATTTCCAATATGGAAAGCTAGGTATTTATGATTGATTTAACCGGGTGGATAGAAGTAGCGAGA